>JAZKJV010000774.1:0-141279 GCA_037367405.1 Ottelia alismoides
TTCAGATGCTAATTTAGAGGTATAATAAACATCAAAAAGTTCATTTGAAAGCGTGCTCAAGATAGTATGTCGACAAACTTTATTAGCATTTTCTCATGCAGAAAAATCATTTTTTGGTTTAGGTGTGCTAAGGACATAAGCCACATTATTTAGCTCTAGCAAAGTAAAAACTTTTTCTTGCCAACGTTTATAGTGGGAACCGGAAAACTGCTCAATTTTAGATACATCGGGAAGAAGTGATTTTGAAGCAGGCATAACAGTGCCCTCCATATCTATTCTTAAGATTGTAGATAAAATAATAGAAGGGTTAGCAAAATAATACCGGAGCTAATACGACGAGATGAACCAACTAGCCGAGGCGTGCAAGATGCATTGTCCTTATGAATAGATTCGTACCTCCCTCGGAAATTCCGACGGTGCAACCGGTACCGGTACGACTATCCTCCAGGATACAACGGCGAGATCTCGACGGGCGTGCACTCGCCAACGTCAGGATCGGTTGAGCAACAACGATCCTTCCTTCGGAATGAACTCACTCTAAAGAGAGAAGGGAGAAGAGAGATAGAAAATGTTGTGTATATCAACAAATGCTCTCGACCCCTTTATATAGAGAGTATGACAATTTCCGTTACAAAAGAAATACCATTCATTAAAGTAAACGACGTTAATACAAATAGCACAACCGTTGATCCAAATTCAAAGAAAATGAAACCTCCGAAATTAATATCCTAATAATATTGGCTATATTAAGATGGTCATATGTTGAAGCATATGGTGCATGAACGGCCATACTCAAATCAAGAGATTTGAAATGTGTAAGCAATTAAATAATAAGGTTACACAATATTTAAGTAGGTAACGTGTAGAAGGATGGTAATAGGAATCATGATATTGCTCACAATATCATTAAAAAAGCAAAATGAAATGAGAGACTTTAAGAGATTAGTGTTGTCATCGTAATTAAGGTATCGGGCTATTAAAATAATTACAATTGCGAGATAAAAAATATTTGAAATATAACAACAACTATAACATTAGTAACAATCAAAATGACTTCAGTAAAATGGATATTTGTAATCAGTACTTATTGTATGGACATTAGTAATTTACATACTTAATTACTGATCTCACAACAATAGTTACTTGAGAACTGAATATATATTACTTGAGTAATATGAATGAATTACTGATCTCTGTACAATTAAATATTACAGATGTAAAATAAATATAAATTCAGTAACAATCATAATGCGTTCAGTAATATGTATATTTGTATTCGGTAATTATTGTATGGACATTAGTAATTGGCGTAATCAATAATTATAATCAGTAATTTATCTTTTCTAATCCAAACGTGGAATGATCATTCCATAAATAGAATATATGCCGGCAATAATTTAAATGCGTATTTTTTATCTTACTAAAACCGACCACCTATTTTAAGGAAATGAATTAATTCAAATTCTTATTATGTTAATAATGCATGCACGTTGTTATTGCCAAAACTGTCCCCTTCCAAATAGAACCAACACATACACGTGGCGAGCCCACGTTTGGTGCTCACCACAACCCAAATCGGCATAGGGCCCTCTGGATAAGCCCTATATATATATATATATATATCAGATCAACCATCCATCACCTCGCTCATTCCCTTTCCTGTGAATGCCTAGCCTCAGGTTGTATGAGGAAGGCCCTAAGCCCAACGACAAAGCTTTCTTTCATCCATTCGTCCCAGTCGAATGAGGGAGCTTGTACGTGTTTCACAGTGAGAGATGGAAGAGGTGTGTAGCAGGCACTATTAACAATGTGTGTGACGAAAGCAAAGTAGTTGTTGACAATGAAAGCCCAATCTGCTATCGAGCGTGGATTCTCTGTTGTACAACAAAGGTCGGCTATAAAGGGGAGCCGCGCCCGAGCCGCTTGATCAAGATCGAGCGATTCACACTCGATCTTGATCGAGCAACTTAGACACCACTCACCTTTATAGCAAACCTCTTGTACAACATAGGATATGCGTCAGTTGTGACTCGTCGCAACTAGGACAAGTGTTATCAACAAGATTTCTGCAACATACGGAGTATGCACTAGTTAATAACTAGGGTGTATACTCGTGCTTCGCTGCGGATGTAAGATTTATTTGTTGTAAAGATTGATGTGGTTAAAGATAAATTTACAATCTTTCGTAAAAGTAATAGTAGGAAAAAGGTAAAATACTAAGATTATTGAAATATACAAAGTTCGTCAAAATATAATATAAAGAAAGAATATGTACAACATTAGGTGATACTAAAACCCAATTTAGTATTACATAATAGTTTGGATAATACCATGCAAGATATTTCCAGTCAAAAGCATCAGTTTGGCCCATGCTTTAATATTTTTTCACTTGTGCATGCAACATATGTATGACACTTTTCATTATAATTATATGTTATAATATTTCAATAAAATTAAAATTTTATATAAGCAAAATATTTAAAGATGCAAACGGATACAATATATATATATATATGTATATGTATCTGATTCGTCATTGTATCCATTTACATCCATATATGTAGAATTTTCAACTTTCAAAGACATAAAAGATATGGTTATTAAAACTACAATAACAACTATATTTTTATGTTTTAACAATGTTAATATTATAAAAAATACATTAATTTATACATAAGTCTCATTTTAAGGTGTATAAAAAAACTTTGAGAAAGAAATTTGTCAGCTCAATGCATGATATTTTAAAATA
Source organism: Ottelia alismoides (assembly GCA_037367405.1). Classification (NCBI taxonomy): domain Eukaryota; kingdom Viridiplantae; phylum Streptophyta; class Magnoliopsida; order Alismatales; family Hydrocharitaceae; genus Ottelia; species Ottelia alismoides. Next base: position 2,750 of record JAZKJV010000774.1, read on the forward strand.
ATAAAATCAATTAATAATCTAAATACATTTTTATAGAGAAATATTGATTTAAATAAAAAAATTTTATGAACTATTGTAACATGCATAATAAAAATATAAAACATTTTAATGTACATTCTAATTTCTCAAAGGTAGTTGTTATAAAGGAAAAATCTAACCTACATTCTTCAAATCTTATAAATGTTATTATTAATATATAGTTTTCCTTTATTAAATTAATGCTACTATAATTCTAAAGTTAGAAATCTAGACGAAAAGAGAGAATGAGAATTGATGGAGAGAGAGAGGAGGAGGAGAAACATTGCATTTAGAGAATTGGAGGAAGAGAGAGATCAATTGGGAGTAGAGAGTGAGAGAGATAAGGTGGAGAAAGAGAGTGAGTGGTGTACAGAGCCGTTGCAAATTTCTAGGTGGAGGAAGAAAGTGAGTGGTGTGCATAGACCTCGCCAACGGACTGGGAGCCCGCCCATCCAACCCGCCCAACCCGTTCATGGGTCGGGCTTAGAAATTTAAGCATGGGTCGGTCCGGCCCGACCCGCAAAAAATAAAAAAATATATATATATATATATATCAAATTATACATTTATTAATATGATATACTGTAAAATTTTCATTTGTGACATTAGTTTTAAATAAAATTCAATAGTTTACATGTCAAGTAACATGTAAACTACGTATATTAGTTATATAAAGTATAATTGGTATTAATAAAATCTTTTATATGTATTAAATACCGTTAAAAAATCAATGGAAAAGGAACAAAATGGGCCATGGACCGACCCATGGGCAGACTTTGGACAAAGGTTTTTTAACCTCGGTTCGTTCGGCTCGGCCCGCATTTTGTCCAGGTCTAGGCGTGCAGAGCCATTGGAGGGAGAGAGATCAAGTAGGTGGAGAGAATGAGAGAGAAGTGCAGCCGTTGCACGTGTCCACATGAGGGAGAGTGCAGCCGTTGCAAATTTCCTAGTCATTGTAGAACACTGATGCTTTATGAAGCGCAGGGACCATGTGTCAGCGGGCACGAAAGCAACCTAGCTTTAGTTAGATACTAACCAATGAGACACTACCACATAATGATGATAGTGTAAAAACTTATAATATCGGATGGCTACTGTAACTTAGTCTCCTAACGGGCCCATTCCACGGCCCATCATATACTATAAGAATTTATTTATTTATTTATAATGTTACTTTAATTGTGATCAAAATCGGACGGAAGGGTACATTTCAAGAATTAATGAAGCAACTGTGTCTTAGGCACTTTTGTGTATGTTATTATTTCATATGTGCAATATAAATAGTTTATAAGGTTAGTTTTGGCAAACAAAATTGGACGCTATTCAAATAATGCAAGATTTTCGTAACGAAATCCATGCAAAAATGCCATCATTGTTATCAAGAGAACTGTGTATGATATTTTAAACAAATAACTACAGATAAAATATTGTTTGATCAAATGGTTAATTTACGATCATGGTAATCAATGTGAAATCCATTGGATGGGACATCTCCGTAATCAACTTTTTAAAGTTGTCTTGAAAAAATTACACATAAAGGCTCAAACGTGTAATGGTGTAATGGGAAGTTTGGGAACTATTCAATTTATATTAAAAAAATAAGAAAAAAGAAAATATGATTTATATCGATAGATGTATTATGTATAATATAGGTCATTTACACAATTTTAAATGAAGAGATGGGCACATATATTTATTGTGAGAAAGTTGTGATGGTATCCATGCAAGATTTTATGGTCTTTTTTAAAAGAATGGGACCGACGTAACCATCTGAATCACCTACGCCCACAAATCTAATATTAATAATAATTGAATTTCAAATGAAACTCGGCGAGCCACATTTATGACCGTCAATATCATGCGTAGAGATTTGCATATCTTGCCGTGAGAACCACTACAACAAAATTGAGTTATCGTGAAGGTTTTTCAAAATCCATCACTAAATTAGCCGTTTCTTAAAATCTGTCACTAAATTAGCTGTTGTTAAATATATAATGACGATATTATTCGTTGTGAAATGATTTTTCATCTCGAAATTAACGACGAATACTATATATATCGTTATATCATTAATAACGGTCCACATAGCGACACTTATCTGTTGTTATTTTTCAAACTTTCAATTAATCGTCGCGAAATTTTGAACTAAAAAATTAGCAACGATTAGTTGATATTTTGAAAAATAACAATGGATAAACGTCGCTATGTGGACCGTTGCTCATGATATAACGACAGATATGATATTCGTCACTAATTTCGAGTACGAAAACTCATTTTGCAGCGATTAATATTGTTGTTATATATTTAACAATGGCTAATTTAGTGACGGATTTTGAAAAAAATGGTCATTATAGCTCAATTTTATTGTAGTGTATGTTAGCCATTTAATTCAATATCATGAGTACCATCCCACTTGAAAGATATTGAACTCTGCAATGGATTAGTTCCGTACATTGAATGTAGTCGGAGGATACCTATCTCATAAAAGACATGTGATCAAGATATATACTTACTTCTTTTTCTATCACTCTACCTTATGCAGCTTGAGTCGTTCTCAACTTCTCACGGAAGTCGCTCTCATATGCAGCTCGAGGAAAGGAGACATCCTCATGAAGTCTTCAGTTTGAGGATAGGAAGCTAAACTTGAGTGTATATAAACCCTTCCGTCCATGGTGCCACCAGCATATTTTCATCACATCAACTAAGTATTTCTTTCTTGAGCTAAGACTTATTAATGTCTAATTTGTATTCATATATATGAAACTGATGTTATGTTTTTCTTCCTTGCAACCATGGAGAATGAGGAAGTTAGCAAAATCCCACCTTATCTCGACGGTGAACTCAAGTGTGTCCAATGTATAAATGATGTCGGGATACACTCTGCTGGAAGCTTCGGGAATGTGAAAGCTCTCAGGCTGCAATACGAGAAGTGTCATCACGCGTGCAATAACATATGCACTACAAAACGCCTTTACGTAGAAAGCGGAACTCGAGGTTCACTGGGATCTTTTTAACCAGATATTGTGCAACTACCATATGTGGTAGTTGCTAACATTAATTTGTATTTCTTATTTTGTGAGTCATTTTTATTATAAAAATGTGCATCTTTTGGGTAGTTGCTTTTGGTGGTTACCTTCATGGAGAAGTAATCATCATGTATTATAAGTATTGATTAGGGGTCCCCTCTCCCTCAACTAATGAATGTAAGAGGAACCATTACTCAATCATATTGGGCAACAGTTGAGAAAGACAAGGAGATCCATCTTCATCATTCCAATTCCATTGTGATGACTTTCAGTAATTATTAAGTATCTTAGATCTATCTTTCGATTAAATTAAAAGATTTAGCAATTGGTATCAGAGCTATGCATTGTTCTGTCAAGATCTTGTATCATGAAATTAATTTTTTGTCATCGTTTTTCTTTTAAATACTTTGACAAATCGTTGGTGCATTTGTTTCCTTCATTTTATTCTAGTTTATATAAAAGGAAAGCTTATCGATTTTGCATAGAAGAATAGAGTGGTTGAACATATAGGCTACCGATATGACTACAAAACTATGCCCACGGATGTGGGGCTTGTGGCCATAGAATTGGGTTCTGACCACAACACATCGTGGTTAGTAGTCATAGCTACAAGTCCCGCCGCGAGAGTTCTCTAGCCACGAATATGTCGTGGTCATAACTCACGTATGAAGACTTCGGTCATGGAATTGCAGCTACGGGAAATCAGTGGCCACAGAATTATCGTGGCCACAAGTTTCCGTAGCTAGATTCCGTGACCACAACTCATTTTTCTTGTAGTGCAACATAAAAAAACAGATGATCAACATGTTCGTAAAATATAGCTTGCACATATACTTGATATCTTGCAATTTAAATATCTTGCAATTTAAAAATGGGACGGGGCAACCCCATTTTTTCCTATAGATATATGTATATATAGATAGAGGAGTGATCCTACGAGAGCCAAAAACTGTGAGAGCATGTATTCTGGACCACATGGTCCAAGCAGGAGAGAGAAGACCATGAGAGAGAAAACATGATCATGTGGTCCAGAATGCATGCTCTCATATACTCACAATTTTTTGCTCTCATAGGATCACTCCTCTCTCTCTATATATATAAAGAGAGAGGAGAGGGGGAAAGGCATCCTACTATATGGAGTAGGTAACATACCTACTTCATTTCCTTTTTTGCGCTTTTTTTATTTTTTTGAAAATTCATACAAATATGTCATTAAAATTTCGTCTGAAACAGAGACTCCTATGCCCTCCATCAGGAACATATAATTTTAACAGTCTCACATTTGATGAAACTTACCTGTTCTGGATGGAAGGTATATGAGTCTCTGTTTCTGATAAAATTTGAATGATATATTAGAGGGATATAGGTATGAAAATCTAAAGAAGCTTTTAAAAAAAAAAAGGAAAAAAATGGAGTAGATAAGTTACCTACTCCATGGAGTAGGAGTAGGCTCATATGTGTGTGTGTCACTACAAGGAAAACAAGTTGTGGTTACAGAATTATGCCCACAGATGTGGGACTTGTGGTCACAGAATTGGGCTCTAGCCACAACACGTCGTGACCAGTTGCCGTAGTTACAAGTCTCGTCATGAGAGTTCTTTAAACACGAATATGCCATGGCCACTGCAAGTGACCACAGAACTTATCGTGACCACAACTCTTATATGAAGACTTTGATCATGGAATTATAACTATGAGAAACTAGCAGCCACGGAACTATCGTGGCCACAAGCTTCCGTAGCTACATTCCATGACCACAACTCATTTTTCTTGTAGTGCAACATAAAAAAACAGATGATCAACATGATCGTAAAATATAGCTTGCACATATACTTGATATCTTGCAATTTAAATAACATGATGACACACACACACACTACTCAAAGGAGTCGAAGAAGAATAACGTGCACAGAGGAGGAAAAGAAATATAGAAAAACAAAGGGATTAAATGTTCCGCATACCTTCGATAAAAGTGACGAAACCAGACGGAGCAGAAGGTGAAAAAACAGAGAAGAAGAAGACGATGAAGAGTAAAGGACGCATAAGAGAACAGAAAATGTGAGAGAACAAAGATATTAAATGGACAGTTGTTTGCATGTCGACATGCAACACTACCACGTGGCAGTAATATAGCAGTAGTAATATCACATGCGGGACAACACATCGGTACGAATTAAGTCTAGCACATGGAAGCCCACCATCATGCGGCGTGTGTAATAAATGCAAAAAAACAACAACCATTAATTTGAAATTGGTTGGCAATAACATGAGAGGCGGGGCAGAAAGGCAGCATGAATTAATTTCAGCACACGAAAGCCCACCATCACGTGACGTCGGGTAACCATTAATTTCGACGGGAAACAACAGAAACGGGAAAATTGCAAGGCAATCGAAGGTAAATTTTGCGGAAGAAGCAAGGGAAGGGCAAAAGCAAGTCCATTCTCGTGACACATGTCATAGAGACGATGAAAAACTCGGCTTTAAAGAGATATTAGGATGAACTAGCTTCCGCAGGGATAATTAATTGGTTTATAATGTAAATTCAAATAATAATTTGTAATATTTAATTTAAAATTTAAAATGAATAAAAGAAAAAAGTAAATGGAATAAATATGATGCACAAAATTAGGTAATTTTTTAATATATAACTTCCATCTAAAAAACTGCAGATTTATAATGAGGAAGTGTGACAATTTTAGATGGATGTGCACAATTTAGATGTCGTATAATGATCTTGTTGTATATTTAATCAACAATGCAATTCTTTTATTATGAATTAAATGGAATATGTAGTGATTTTCCAAAATGCATCTTCTATGTGCACCCTTTCATATTATATGGCACACATATATGTGCACCCAAAGGTACAAAATACATCTAAAACAAATATTCTAATGGATATATATTGTTCATAATTCCTAATGTCGAATACAAAATCTAAAATCAATGAGTTTTGGATAAATGAAACAAAATCCAGAAGTAATAGATGAAATTTACAAATGCAATATAGAGGAGCCATCCCAAAGGTGCTGATACGTGTTGAATTATACATATTTAAAAAAATAAATAAATGAAACTTTCTGTCATTTAATAAATAGTTTTTTAAAAAAGCCTCACATCTAATGAAACGGAGATGCATTTTTTTATGGTTATTAATCAACAGAACTCTTGCATAGCATTTTAACATGAAATATTAGAATGATTTGATTTATCGTTCTAACAAATTATATTAGATTAGAAAATTTTAAATATGTAAAATAATAGATTGTATCGAACCATTATCAAAAGTATATAAGGGCATCCATGCATTGTATATACGTATCATGTGTCGTTTAATATATTCGTATGTGATACCGCTGATTACATTTTAAAAAATTGAAAGAGATGATATATTAAAATTAATAATTCTTTTTCGTATTCCATTGTACTTATTTCGTCCACAGTCGCTTTGCTCGTGTTTTTTATCGTTGTTTTAACATACAACAACACAATACTTAGGAAGGACAAGAAAGATGAATTTAGGATTAAAATATAAAAAAGACAACATTCATTTTAACAAATATTCATTTCTTCAAATCTAACACAATAACCAAATTATAATATGAATGTCAAGCGATTTGAACATGAGAATATGTTATTTTAAGGGAATATATAAGTATTAAAAAATTATTACGTTCTAAAATGTAGTGAAATATATGGGCATTAGTGCAAATGATTAATAGATTGGATTTAAAAAAAATAAAATTCATTAAAATTGAATAGTATGTGATTAAGTCAAAATCTAATCCATTCAAATTCATGTGAACCCATGTTTATTAGAATTCGCATGAACATTGCACGTTATTAGTGATCGGTGATCAGAAGGTGGTGAAATTTATAAATAATTACTCTCTCTAAATGGTGAAACGTTGTAGACATCGGGTGCTTCTCTCGTAAGGTCATGATCTCACTTCCACAACTTATTAGTTTTAATTGTAATATTTCATATATAAACATGTAGATACATACATGAATACATATACATACGTATGTAGTGATAGTGCTTTGAGTTTAATTTTTATGATATATTGTAACATGTATACTTCAAATGTCAAAAGACAAATGGATTAATTAAATATCCAATATTATTTAAACTTATCAATTAATCATTATTGTTGTTACAACGTATCTATGAAGTACTTATCAAAATATACATTAATTTACATTATAGATGAAGGGTAGGAAGAGTTGTTTTTGAATATTTATATTTTACATTTCCAAAAATAGCAGTTGCAGATAGACAAATCTAATATACATTTTTCAAATATTGGTACATTAGTATAAAATCACCAAACAAACATTAAAAAATTCTAAATAATTAATTAGTGAGTAAAACATGAATTAAATTATCAAATGACTAATATAAAATGGATATTTAAAAATCTTATCAATACTTTTTCCTAAATAATAATTCATCAAAAGATTAAAATAATAAAATAAGACTTTTAAACAAAAAAGATGAGTGAATAAACATCTTTGAGATAAGGATATAATTGTAAATAAGCAAAAACTTTTAGTAAACGTATGTAATATTAATAGCACCAAAATTTTTCACTTTCTATTCAATTTTCAAGTCAAGTTAATTCAGAATCTCGGATTTTCCAAAATGCCAACTTCTTCCTTTTCTACCCCTAGTTTTCAAAGTCTATGTTCAATGGTCTCACTTGTTGAAAACAAATCATACGCGCTGATATCTTTCAAAAAGTTCACAAGTTGTAGTTTGATTGCAATGGTGATATGCAAAACAACTAACATTGCAATATAATTCTTTTCAAATTTATAAGTAGGAAAAATAACTTTGAATCGTATTATGTTTGTTGTTAAATATTTAACATCAGGTGATATATGTATGTATGTATATATAATAGACTCATTTCTGTAGACTTTTTTTGGAAATTATTTATACAACAAATTGAATCTATAATGATATTTATTTTAAATCTATCTTGTTGTTAGATATATAGTGACAGATATATCTTTTTTTATATTAGAAATTAGCGATGAAAGTCATATTCATTTTTGTATCACTAGAAATTCTTTACATAGCAATGCCTATCTGTCGATAATTTTTGTAAGATCGTGGGCTTAGGTCCCAAGACCGTTATCGAGGAAAACTGACATTGACAAGTTGTTGGATTTGGATTCGAATCAACTCGATAACAACCATCCAAAATGTTTAATCTCAAGTTGTCGAAATCTCACACGAGGAGACAAATACGACATTTTTGGAGAACCCTTTCAAATTCCATCCTAACATTTGACTTCTTTCACATGTCCACGGTACCGCGTCTTTACTTTATTTTTATTTTTTTTTCAAATTCAAACACTACCATATCCTTAAATAATTACATAGAAATTGACAGAAGACGGACAACAAGCTGCATCGCTATTAAAGAATTATATAGAAATTGATGGAAGACGGACAACAAGCTGCATCGCTATAAATTTGATTCGAACCACTAAAACACTACATCAATCTGTATATAAACATGCACATATATAAAGATCACAAACATCTATCCAACAATAACACATCATACATGAAGATCACAAACATCCATCCAACAAGAACACGTCATACATAAGGATCACAAACATCCTCTTTAACAGAAGTCTACTCCCCGAAAGCGAGCGATGGATTCTCGCGCTTGCCGGAGGCTGACGATCTTTGTGATCGTGGTTGTTCTGGTGCTGCTCGTCCAGCTTTGCGTCACGGAGGAGAGGATGCTTCTGAGAGAGAAGGAAGGTCGGAGCTGGCCCGATATCGACGGGCTGCTCCTCCAGATGCTGGATGGGACCACGTCGGGGCCTTCGTGCAAGACAACCTCCGGCGGTCCGTGCTTGCCGTAGTTTGCCGGAGTAGCGTGTTGAGCTTTTGAAGAAAGTCCAAGGCAAAACATCTTGAAGAGATGAATGTACTGGAGATATCTGACTTAAAAACTATTTCGTTCTTCCTTTTACTAATGAATGATTCAGATGTTTAGCTTCTTAATGTGGTTGATATTGATGTACTCTATCGACTTCTTTTGGGTGAGGATTTACAGCAAAAGATAACAAAGTCTATATTAACGTCAATGTTATGGACTATGCGAAAACCGATTCTTGTAGTAGTGAAGATATAATATGGAATAATTAGAAGACTTATGCAAAACCCTATAAATTAATAGGGTGGACACAACTCGCATTTTTTTTTCGAATTCAAACAACCAATGAGAGGACAATGACTCTAGAGTTCAAACTATCCGCAGCTCTTTTCTTTAATAACGAGATTTAATTAATGTTATTAATTGTCGACAACCATGATTTAATCTCCTTTCAATTAGTCTAACAAGCTTAATTGATTAGAACATAAAGACTAAAGAGTGGTCTGGTGGTAGTGTAGTGTACCTCCACTTTAAAGGATTCAAGTTCAAATCTCAAAGGATGCTTCGAACCTTCGAAATTACGGGACTTATTATTAAAAAAACGTATTTGATTAACCTGCTACTATGCTACTTTTGATGTTATCATGTGGTCCAGAATCATCCCTCTCATGTTCTTACAACTTTTTGTTCTCATAGGATCACTCCTCTCTCTCTCTCTCTCTCTCTCTCTCTCTCTCTCTCTATATATATATATATATATATATATATATATATATATATATATTATATATATATGAGTTTATTTGAGGGATCCAGAGACGGATAAAACAGTTATCCTTCAATTTTGTTGTCCTCCGATAAACGATCAATGTTTAACTAATGGAGTCAACATTAGAAATAGGGTTTGGTCCCTTATTCCTCCACCATCGATCTCTCCAGGAATAATAATAATAATAATAATAATAATAATAATAATAATAATAATAATAATCACTTATCTTTTTATATAACTAACTTCTACCCCTTATCCCTTCTATTTCAACTAAACATATACTAACAAATAACTATTCGCCTTATCCATCTAAATCTTATTTCTCCAAACTGAACAGAAATGTGGGATAAATCCTCGTATCCCTTATAAACATCCTTATTCCTTATCCCTCTACTGAATGAGCCCTTAGGATTTGGCCACTTTACAACTATACACATATTAGTAAATTTTATTTTCGGTGAACCGAGTTTGAACCGATTTGATTAATCAAGTTGGGCAGTCGGGTCAGATTGGTGTAATTTTGATCCAATCCTCAATTCAATTCACTATTTGCAACCCGATTTAACCTAGTCAAGTCGACATTGAATCACTCGATCACAATTCAAATTTGACTTTATTTTTAAATAGTAGTGTCTTGAACTCACACCATCTCGTTACCCATCACGGAATATACTAACCAACTACTCTACCTCAACTTCTTGAAAGTATTGGATAAAAATGTAACCGAACTTTCAATATTCCGCAGAGTACTTAGTTTAAATATTATATGTGTGTGAATAATATTTAATATTACATATGCAATAATTTTTTTATGTGAAGAATGTTTTTTTGCATTATTTGCTTAGTTTATATCTATTTCAGTTGTATTTGAGCATGTATTTTTGTACATGTTGTGATTCATTCTAATCAAATTAGCCAATTTACCGGTTCGATTGAATCCGATTTTAAAGTTTGATGACACATCATTATCCGGTTGAATCAGATTGATTCCATGGTCAAACTCGATACCTTTCCGATGAGGTTTTCAGTTTGATTTTAAAAGCATTGCTATTATTGTTCAAATTAATTAAATAAATCACATCCTTATCCCATATTATTTTCTCCCCAAACCCAATTAAGATAAGTACTCAACGTCGTAAACAACAGGCTCGATCCTCGAACTCTAACAGGTCTCGTACCATCTGCTTTCCCTAGAGCTGCTAATCAAACTGAGCATGTTCATATTCGATTACAGATCCTTCGATAATGCTTTGAAAAATGTATGCTCGAATCTAAATAAACTGAATATGAAGTTCAAATCTCAACTTGATAAATTTGTAGACCGAATATAAAGATAGCATTTTCTTTGGATAAAAGTTTGGATTTGATATATGTACATGCGTGTCTACAAGTGTATGTATTTTAACTTCGCATTTGTACCCATGAGAACCTCTAGTGTAAAAGATATTATGGTATTAATAAAGAAGGCTCTAAACTTCAAATTAGAATAATTTTAATGGAATCTTATTAGATACCGAACTTGTTGGTTCATCCAGAAAAAAATATTTGAATCTAATTCAAATTGTCAATGAATTACTTTTTCTAAACGAACTCGCCGCCACCTGTCCCAACCGCCCGTGGCCCAAACCCTAGCTTTCTCCGGCGCCGGGCCTCTGCCGCTCCTTGCTTGCCCGGGTCAAGGTTCCGCCACCGCGGCCACCGCGTGTCAACGCTGACCATAAGATGATCGAGCTGTTCCTGTCTAAACCGGCGCCGTGTGCCGGAGACGAGCACGCGGTGAGAGAAAAGATGCTCTTTTTACAACAACTGGAGCAGGTGATACGCTCTCTTCTCTCATCCAGCAGCTACCACGAAGCCCGCCTGTGGCTCTGCACCACCATCTCCACAATCGCCTCCGTCGCCCCCCACAACCAACGTAGGCTCTTCTCCAAGCTGCTCAACTCCGGCAACTCCCGCAGGGAAGTTGCCGCGCAACTCCTGCGGATGATCTTCGAGAGGACGCCGCAGAAAGCCGGTTCGGTGATTGCCCGAACCAGCGGCATTCTCGAAGGCTTCTTCGACGGGAATCCCCGGCGAATTTTGCAGTGGTTTGATCACTTCGCCAGCACCAGTGAAGCTGGACACAAGAAAGGAGCCCGGGCGCTGTCGCAGTTCGCTTTCGTCAATCGTGACGTCTGCTGGGAGGAACTGGAGTGGAAGGGGAAACACGGGCAGTCGCCTGCTGTCGTGGCCACTAAACCGCATTATCTTCACGATCTCGACGTCATTGCCACTGTTGAGAATTTTCTGGAACATGTGCCTGAGTTTTGGTCGTCTGATGAGCTCGCGGATTCCGTGAAAGATGGTGAGATCTTGCAGATAGATCTGGGGTTTTTCGTCGACAAGTTTGTGTTTTTAATGTACGAAGAAGATTTTGGTGATATATGGGCAATGGTAGATGAGTTCCTGTTAGAAGAACAGTTTTCCTTGCTGTCTCAGCGTGTTCTTATCCTTCTTGATGAGCGCGAACTCTGGTCATTCCTGGTTCATCTTTCTGAATATGTTGGCAGAGATTCCTGGCATGACTTCGATTATCCGTCGTCGTGGCTTGAGGCTCTGTTGTCACTGAGAAATGAAACAATACCTTTGAACGATTTTGTCCTGTTAAATGCTCTGATTAGTCAAGGCCGGCAGCTGTTGCGTCACTTGCTTGACGATGAACACGAGGAGGAGCGTCGTAAAATGGATGTGTTATTACAATCAATATCAGGATTTAGTGCTAATGACCATTATCTTTTGTTGAATAAATGCGTGGAAATGGAACTTCAGGATGCACTGAAATGGATTGCTCTTCGATCTTGGGCTGTCCATTTCTGCATATTCAAAGAATGCAAGTCGAAAGAACTTTGTGAAACATTGTTCTCGGTGAATGGGATACATTTTAAGAGGTCTGGTGAATGTACTTTGCTATTGCCTGATGATTTCTCAAGGATGTCTGAATTGGAAGATGAGTACAACGACTCTTGCAGAAAGAGAAGATCTAGGAGGAAAAAGAAAAGGAGAAAAAATCTTGTTCATGATGATGATGATTTTGTGGACTTTGAAATGTCTTATGGAGGTGATATCCATTCTACCGATGTAAGCTGGTTTCTGTCGACCGACGAGTATACCACTTCGTGGAACATTGTTGATTTACCAGGGTACCTTTCTAGACATAGTTTTGACCACGATTTTACATATTTCTACCTTTCTAGATATATTTAGGTCACTTTCTTTAAACAAGACACTTGTTATCCCATTTCTCCAGACAATTATGAAAAAGTCAGAATAGCAAACATGTAAAGATGTGAGATAATTCATTGCAACATGGAAAAGGTGGATAGGTAAACGAATGTAAGAAAAGTGGTGCGACAATATATGCCTTGTAGTTTTCGATTAAATTCTAGCAAAGCACCATCTGCTATATACTTATTATTGAAAGTTGGTAAAACATTTACCAAATTGGCGAGGCTTTTGTTCTCTAGTTTTGGACTTGGCTCGCCAATTTGGTACATGTTTTACCAACTTTCAATAATAAAGTATATAGCAGATGGTGCTTTGCTAGAATTTAATCGAAAACTACAAGGATATATTGTCGCACATTTTTTACATGTTTATATCCCACCTTTTCCATCTTCAATGATATCTCACATCTTTACATGTTTGTATTCTGACTTTTTCATCTTCATATTGTCTGGAGAAATGGGATAAACAAGTGTCTTGTTTTGGGAGATTCGTCGTTAAAGGTTAGAATGTGAAAGCTGCCCTAAATATATCTTGAAAGGTAGAAATATGTAAAATCGTGGTAAAAATATGTCTAAAATGGTAGATGTCACATGATCGAAATCCCGCTATCGATTTCGTCATGTGCGACGTTAGATAACTCGTGGATACCAGCCTTCCTGAGTAGAATGGTCACGGACACACTCTAACTCTTCTCGTACGTGCACTTGCTCGCGCACTGACGTTACAACACAAGCACAAGTATGAATCTCGGATCGCTCAAGAACACTCTCAAGAACGTTCAAGAACTCAACCACACGATCACACATGCATGGGCACAAGGCTTCTTCTCTTATTAGAATGAGAGACTCGCTCTGGAGTGGGTGTGTGTACAAATGAGCCACCACCCCTCCTTATATACAAAACTCAGGGCAACTCAAGAGACTGATGCAAATCGAGATTCGGCGCGGCACGGGAAAATAAATTTGAGACGGTGGAAATTATTTGGTAGAAGAAAATAGAGGGGTTGAGAAGAAGAAACTCGTCGGAACGAGGGGTTGAGGGAGAAGAAGCGCGAAGACCGCGTAGGGGAGAAAGAGAGAGAGGGATAGAGAATAATTCTCAAATTGATAACATACTGAACTGACTAAAAACAATGGACCCTCATCCCTTTATATAGGAGGGATGATATTACAAAAATAGAAACTAATTTAAATTGACAACCAATTATCCTAAAATGACTCTAACTAATTAACCGACTAACTACCTAATTTGAAATTAAAAAATCTCTAACTGATTTATTGAGATCACAGGCGATCTCATTTATTTAATTAAAGACACGACAATTTAAATAAACGTAAATAAAATTGACCGATAAAATTAGATAAATATTCGGCCCTATATTTTGACTCCACGTTGCATCAACTCTCCTCTGTTTTTAAAAATTCGTCTCCCGACGAATTGCTGGATCTGCAGGCTTGCAGGTTTGAATCTCCCAATTTCGCTCCTTTTCCTTGTTACGTTTGTAATTTTTCTGATTTGAGGGGTACGACTGCAAATGTTCTACCCCTTCACTTGAAAGAATTCCATAGCATAATTTATCCTCCAATGGGCTCTTTTGATAAATAATTTTGGAAGGAGGGGTCCCCTTGAAAATCTTCCAAATCGATCCCTCATCCCTTAATTTTAGGGATTTACTTGCCGAGAAAACTCTTGCTAGGGTTTTGTGTGCCCACGATAAGGGGTGGCGGTGCATGATGGTGATGGAGGGCCATGGGCGGTGGCCGGGACTCGGCGGTGCGGGACGGACGAGATCACGCATGGAGGCAGGGTTGCTGAGGGGGGGTCGCCGGGCGTCGGGAGGATCGATGGTGATGCAACGTGGAGCAATGTTGAGGAAGGCGCTATGCGGTATTCAGTCGGAGGGGTCACTGCATAGAGAGTATGCGGTATGCGGGAGAGTATGCGGGGAGTATGTGGTTTTATGCGGTTTGGTATTTTTTATTATTAAAAATATAAATAAATATTTAATATTATGGTAATATCCTCAGTCGGGAGAGTATGCGGGGAGTATGCGGTTTTATGCGGGAGAGTATGCACTTTTATGCGGGGAGTATGCGATTATGCAGGTGGGGCTATTTGGCTTTAGAATAACTAAAAAAAGTTCTATCAGAAAAGCGGCCGAGTATGCGGCCGCATTGGGGGTATACTCGGCCGAGTATGCGGGTCAACCCGCATACATGCTCGTTTCATCATACTCGGAGCGGCAAGGCTACCGAGTACGAGTATGCGGTCGAGTATGCGGCTTATTCGGTCTTTTTTCTGAACACTGGCGTGGAATCAAAATATACGGCCGAATATTTATCTAATTTTATCGGTCAATTTTATTTACGTTTATTTAAATTGTCGTGTCTTTAATTAAATAAATGAGATCGCCTGTGATCTCAATAAATCAGTTACAGATTTTTGAATTTCAAATTAGGTAGTTAGTCGGTTAATTAGTTAGAGTCATTTTAGGATAATTGGTTGTCAATTTAAATTAGTTTCTATTTTTGTAATATCATCCCTCCTATATAAAGGGATGATGGTCCATTGTTTTTAGTCAGTTCAGTATGTTATTAATTTGAGAATTATTCTCTATCCCTCTCTCTCTTCTCCCCTACGCGGTCTTCGCGCTTCTTCTCCCTCAACCCCTCGTTTTAACGAGTTTCTTCTTCTCAACCCCTCTATTTTCTTCTACCAAATAATTTCCACCGTCTCAAATTTATTTTCCCGCGCCGCGCCGAATTTCGATTTTTCAACCAGCATGTTGTGATCAACATGTGGGACCGTGGGAGAGCATGTTGAATGACAGGTCTATTGATTTCTTTTTGGACTGCATCCACGATACAAGCTTGTGAAGGATCGATTTCCGACGAATGATATACTACCCACCATTGAGACCATATTCGATCATCTACAGGAACTTGTGACACTTATTGAGTGTTCTCCCAATATGCCATATGCAGAGACTACAACCCACTATACATCGTCAAGGGACAGAGGACGACAAAGTTACCATGGAGGCGAGGCCGTGACTTTAGTCGTGGTCATGGCCGCGAGTCAGGATGTGGTTGTGACTTTGGTCGTTGACGTGGATGTGATCCTACTATTGCTTGTTACCCAACATGCGTACACTATGGATGTTGGAACCATTCTTCTGAACGATGTTGGGCGAACAACCTAATGCCAACAATGCCTATGAGACAGCTTCATATGAGGTATCCTATGATACTGCTGAGGACACACTGATTGGCACTCTGGCGGAGCACATACACCATTTATTGCTTCTGAATACACCCGTCTGAGACAACTAATGTAGAACTCCAGCCCCTCCACCAATGACAATACTACTTTTACTCTCAATGCTAGTCTGACTACTACTTCAGGTACAATAGTCAAGTCTGTATATGTATCAAGTCCTGCTTGGATTATTGACTCAGGAGCCTCTACACATCTTGATGGGAGAAGGTAGTATGTTCACCTTCTCACAACCGTCTTCCTTTGTGCAGACTGTTTGGGTTCCAATGAGGCCTATTCACCTGTTACTATTGTTGGCGCTATAGAGTTTTCATCCGAACTCTGACTGACTGGAGTTCATTGTGCTCATGCTTTCCTGCTTAGCTTATTATCTGTTCAAAAGCTATGTACTGAGCTTAACTGTAGAGTTATTTTTTATGAGTTTTGTTGTTTTAGAACATCCGGATGACGTAGATTTTTAGTGGGGGATATGAGAAGAATGGGATCTATTACCCCGACATCACATCTGATTCTAGTTTTGCTGACGGATTCTATCTTCAACGATCCCCTTCTTAGGCACCTTCGCCTTGGTCACCCGTCTGCCAAGGTCAGCTCCATGATGTTCCTTGAACTCTCTATGCTCAAGTCCTTTGAGTGCGAGGCATGTCAGTTCGAGAAACATCGTCGAGCGTCTTTTCCTACGCGTACTGAGTCTTGTCGTGAAGTACAATTTTCTCTAGTCCATTGTGACATATGGGGACACCCACAGGAACGATCGAGATCGACAATGAGCTGACATGAGTTTTTTATTGTTTTTGTTGATGATTACAGTCAATCATCTTGGGTTTGTTTGTTAAAGGGACGCTAAAAAATTAATAGTATTATCAAAATTTTCTTTCAGTATATCAAAAATATTTCCTTTAAAATGCAGATGTTAATAATAGACTAAATGCAGGTTGGCTAAAGTGGAGAGGAGCCTCTGATGTTCTCTGTGATAAGAAAATTCCTTTAAAAATTAAAGGAAAGTTTACAAAGCAGCCGTGAGATCTGCTATGCTTTATGGATATGAATGTTGGCATGCGAACCATAGACATGTGCATAGAATAAATGTAGCAGAAATCAAGGTTCGAAAAAATGAAAGGTGGAACGAGGTGTTTTCCCTGGAAGCGAGGCGAGGCGTAGCCTCGAGGCGGTCGAGGCGTAAGCCTCAGTTTTGTATAGAAAAATAATTATAAAATATATAATAATTATATTTATTGGTGAAATGTAACAAACATACAATATATAACAATGTAATATATGATGATATTATGAAGATAAAAACCTAAAAAAAGGATATGTCAATGACTCAATGCCATAAACCTTTCTAAATTTCTACCCAATCAAAAGGAAATCGTTGGTTATGACTATCACTAAAAGTTTATCTAAAATGGATTGGCTATAGTTGTCATTATAAATATCCAAGTTGACATGAATCATATGATTTGAATCCCAACTATATGTTCTACTATACCCAGATGAAGAACGGTTTGATGCCCTCCCTGTGATACCATACCCTACCAGTATAGGGGTCTCATTGTGCCACCATATCCAAGTGTTTTTTCTTATATGAGTATTCGAATTCGTATACACATTTTTATATGTTTAAGGATGTAATAATAAGAGTTCACTAAAATAATTTGGCATGTTAATGGTAAATATGAATATGAAAGAGGTCGAATCTGAAAGAGGTCAAATTTAAGCATTCGTCTTGCATAAATTAATAGTTAGACATTATTAATAGTAAATATGAAGCAGTTTGCTGAAATAATTACACATAATTAGTACTAAATATGGAGTTATGGGTACGAAAGAAACTTTAGATTTAGGCATTTACTTTGTATAATCATTATCCTAAACAAGTATATATTTATAATCTTCTCAAACCACCATGTAAACTAATAAAATCATAAAAAATCTTCAAAAAAATAAAAACGCCTCAGAAAACGCCTGCACCGCCTCGAGGTGGAACGCCTCGAGGCTACGCCTCAGCCACTCGAGGCGCACGCCTCAAGGTGTGCGCCTCGACCGCCTCGAGGCGCGCCTTTTAATACCATGGCAGAAATGAAAATGCTAAGGTGGATGTGCGGACATACGCGTAAAGATCAGATTCGGAATAATGCAATCAGAAAGAAAGTTGGTGTAGCTCCGATCGAGAATAAGATGCTAGAATACCGCTTAAGATGGTTTGGACATTTGCAAAGAAGATCAACTGATGCACCAATTAGGAGATGCGAGTGTTGGGATGTTGAGCCGGCTAAGAGAGGGTGAGGACGGCTCAAGAAGTGTTGGAAAGAGACCATACGAAGGGATCTTAGTTTTGTGGATATAAGCCCAGGATTGACCCAAGATAGATCTGAATGGAGGCAAAGAATCCATGTAGCCGACCCTACTTAATTGTGGGAAAAGGCTTTGTTGTTGTATATCAAAAATATTTCCCCTCTAGTGTTCAAATATTTCATTTTGATAATGCATTGGAATTCAGTCAACATGATTTGACAACCTTCTTTGCTTCCCAGGGTGTCATCCATCAAACCTCTTGTATGTATACCTCTCAACAATATGGGTTAGCGAAATGGAAACTCAGACATCTCCTTAACATTGCTCGCTTCCTTCTCACTTAGATGAAAGTTCCTAAAACCTACTAGGGAGATACAGTTCTCATCATTATCCATCTTTTCAGTAAGGTACCCTCTGTATCTCTAAATGGATCTACCCCTTTTGCGTTATTATATCCAATTGGGTCACCCTTTCCTCTACCTCTCAAATTTTTTGGATGTGTAGCCTTTGTCCATAACTTTCACATTGTTGAAAATTGTCTCTTCGTGTGATCAAGTGTGTTTTTCTTGGTTATTCTCGAACACAAAAGTTTTACATGTGCTATGATCATGTTGAGCATCGATATTATATCTCTGCAGATGCGATTTTTTTTAACAAACTATCTTTTTCACTCGATATGTTATAGATATACCTTTGGATCTTCCTCTTCCACCCATTGTGTATAAGTGCAAGTATATTTCTACACCAGTACATATTCCATTATATGTCCCTTTGTTGCTGGATTATATCCTATCTTCAAGTGCCCCCACCACTACTATCCCGGATGATCCCCATGAGCTTCTTGTTGCTCTTTGTAGAACTAAGAGGCAATGTACTTTGCATCCCATGTCTCATTCCACTTTTATTGCTAGCTTATCATGCTCTTACAGAAGATATGCAGGTGCTTTCGTGACTATTTCTGTTCCCAGAAACCATCATACTGCCTTGCAGGATTATGGATGGTCACAAGAAATGAATGAGGGGATGGATGTTCTCACTTCTAGAGGGACATGGGATCTTGTACAGTGTCTCAAGGGGACTAGATCAGTGGCTTGCAGATGAGTCTTCACTATTAACGGTCACCAGACGAGTTCATTGACAGGTTGAAAGCAAGGCTTGTGGTAAAGACTTTACACAGACATATGGGGTTGACTACTTCGAGACTTTTTCTCCTATTGTACGGATGGGGATCTATACGGACTATTCTTTCAGTGTCAGCAAACATGGGCCGGCCTATCTTTCAGCTTGATGTGAATAATGTATTCTTGTATGGCGACATGATGCAACCTTCTAGTTATGAAGTCGATGGGGAGCGTGTATGACGACTTCGCAAGGCAATCTACGGCCTAAAGTAGAGCCTGAGGGAGTGGTTTGACATACTTACTATAGAGATCAACACTCTTGGCTTCCAGAGAACCTCTGACTACTCTGTTTTTGTCAGAAGATAGCCAACTGGTACTATCATGCTTGTTGTTTACGTCGATGATTTGGTTGTCACAGGTGATGATTATGAAGGTGTATTAGAGATCAAGGTTTTCCTTCAGAAGGTCTTTATCACCAGGACTTTGGTCGACTTCGCTATTTTCTTGACATAGAAGTATTACACACTACATAGGTCCTTCATCTCTCACAAAAGAAGTATTGCTTGGATATCCTGATCGAGGGTGGATTACTTGGATGCAAGTCATCTGGTATTCGTATTCCTGTAGACACAAGAAAATACTCCACTTCTCATGATCTTATTTTCGAAGAAACTACTCGGTACAAAGGTCTGGTAGGCGAACTTCTTTATCTTGCAGTCACTAGACCGTATATATCATATGTTATGAGCAGAGTCAACCAACACATGGAGAAACTGTGTTACAGTCACTGGCAGGATGTTCTTTAGATCATGCGCTACTTAAAGGAATCACCAGGACGTGTCTCTTATATGGGGTAAATGGCGACACTGATGTTACTGCATATGTTGATGCAGATTATGCGAGTTCACCTGAGGATCATCGCTCCACTATAGGATATGCTATGATGGTTGGAGGAAATCTTGTTACTTGGAAGCAGATTGTTGTCGCGAGATCCAATGCAGATGCATAATACATGGCGATGGCACATGCTACCTGTGAGATTACTTGGTTACTGGCCTTTCTGTAGGAACTTGGTATAATTGTCACTAATTTTGTTCCTCTATACTGTGACAACAAATCCAACACATGCATTGCTACAAATTCTATGTTTCATGAGCGGACTAAGCACATAGAGATTGACTTCCATTTTGTTCGTGATGCCATACAAGGAGGGAATGTTACTACTACACATGTCACGACAGATTTTCAGCTTGCAGTTGTATTCATGAAGGCCTTAACTAAGAAGTGTTTCTCGTGGATAACTTTCAAGTTGGGCACGACCGATAGATATGCTCCAACTTGTAGGTGAGTGTTCGAGATGTGTTTATGTTTAGTTTATTTCATTGTAACCCCTCTGAGGGTACTTATGTATTTTTCCGATTATGAACTCTATAGGTTCCCTTAGACCTCTTGAATAAATTATCTCATTATTTTTTCTCATCAATTTCAGACTTCATTTACAATAATTTTGAATATTTTTATCCAAGGTTGCAGAAAACGGTAGTCAGTACTCGGTCGGCAGGATCACTGACTAAGGATTAATCGACAGTCGAGCGATTAATCAGATTTAGTCGGTTTTTATTTTTTTTATTTTTTTTATATATAAATTATTTTTTACATATATATGTACATTTTTTATACTTTCATAATGAAACAGAATAATTGACTTTAAATATAACATTATTGCATATTAGAATAAGTTTGCTTATATATTAAGATAGATTGTACATTTTCTATACATTCATAATGAAACAAAAGAAATAATTGACTTTAAATATAACATGAAGCATATTAGAATAAGTTTGCTTTTAAAAACAAGCAAAAGCTAAAAAAATATTAAACCTTGATGTAAAAGTCGGCCGATTAGTCGGCCCGACTATTCAGGTTGCCCGACTAATGACCGACTAAGTCTAGTCGAGTCGGCTATCCCCTGACTCGACTAGTCGAGCTGACTAGTCGTCCTAGTGAGCCGACTTTTACATACTTGCTTTTACCTATGCGTCAATGCTCACATACGATGTTTTTGACATCTCCCTGTGCTCCCATTTTACAGCCAGCATGCCTCTCTAATCTTACAAGGCATATACCAACCATAAACACTAAGATCACGCCTCACTCCTAGGATTTCGTAAGTAAGAATGTAAAATGAGAAAAAGGGGTACTTCTAATTGTTGGGTTTATGGAAAATGTGTTTTTTTTTATAATTTCTGGAGTCTTTTTGTGACACAATGTGCCCTGCCACATCCTTTCGCATCCCTGGTTAATCCCTCTTTCAACAGGGCGACCATGGCGAGGAAGGGGGGGAAACCTCAACTTCAAGCTTACATGCGAGGCCTAAGAAATCCTCTGCGTGTTTCCTTATGGGGCAGAACTGGTCAGATCATGGTCAATTTAGCCAGGTTTGTACGATTTTGTTTTGTTGATATAATTTCAATGTGTTATACACTAATACTTTGTTTGGTCACAGGATGATCAGGAGTATCTCGGTAATCTACAGAGGAAAAAACTTGATTACTTCGAAATGTATGTATATTCGTTTCTGTCATCAATTATAGTCAGGATCATCTATTATATGCATGTAGGATTTTCTTTTTGCAGGTAACTGATATCAGAGATACCTCCTGTTAAATAATTCAGTAAACCTTTTTTCTCATAAAATGTAAAATAGGTACCTGAAAACAGTGATATTTTTGTGTACTTATAAATGAGGGGCGGAACTAGTATATATTATGGGAGGGTCATGCCCCCCATTATTACTATACATCACATGTATAATGTATTACATTTTTAATACGGTCCCTCTTAAATTGTATTATAATTAATGTTGTTAGAGAGGTTGTAGAATCATTAAATGGTCAAGTGGTAGAGTGGCATGGTAATTATTTTGGAGACCAGGGTTTGAATCTTGTCTCCATCTATTTTACTTCATTTTATATGATTTCTCCAATAACTTCCAAAGTACTAAAATAATTTGGTATAAAATTGTATTCGAGTTTGTTATCTCTCCTATTGTTTTTAGTACTCCTTGTAAATAAAATAAATTTTATTATTTCCTTTTAATCATGAACTTTTTTGTTTCAACATTTCACTTTGATAATTTAGCTTTTGTAGGATGGATTTATAGATGCTTAAATTATTATATTTATCCAATTTTAAAAATAACCACTAAAAATATCAATCTATTTGAGATTCTAACATTAATAATAGATTTAAATTCTACGTTTATCAAGATTTAAATATGTTCATTTTAAAAATATTAATTCTATATAAAAATATCGTTCGAAAGTACATAGATTTTCCCATTTCTGAGCATACATAATAGTTGTATACTCGGCCCCTCCTTGATGAAATTCCTGGTTCCGCCCCTGCTTACAATACACATTTATTACAATATAGCTATCCTCTATATGTGATATTAAAAGTAAACAGTTGTAAGTACTTCAGATAACAAATTTATATTCTAGCGATAACAGCTGTATGTAAATAAAAATCCGATCAATATACGATGAAATATGAAACGGTTCTTCCATCTTACGAAAATGTCAGCTCCTAGCCAAGACAATAATTACGCATACCTAGTATAAGTACTAGAGATTGTTTCCATTATTTAGGGCCCGTTCGGTAGGAGAAAAAGCAGGAATAAGGATGGGGAATAAGGAGAATAAGGGTCTATTTTCCGTTCGGCTGGAGGATAAGAATAAGGAGAATAATGTGAAATAAAGGTAGGTAAGATGGGATAAAGATAGGAATAAGAGTGAAATAAGATGAAATAATGGGGAATTGTCGTACCACGGGGAAGCGTGTTGGGGGCTTATTCCCCTTATTCTATTCCTCCTTATACCCCAAACGAACAGGGCCTTAGTTAATCAGAACATGATCAATTAGAAAATGAATATCCCTATAAGATTTTTTATACTTTTGTCCCTTTGAATTCTCGCGGCCACACTTATGTCTCTACCTTATTTGCAATAGCATTTCTGTCTTCTTGCACCGTTGACATTTATTCCTCTCAGGTTGGTTGATGTACATTCCCCTCCCAAATGAACGTTAACTTAAATAACCCTGTGTAATTGGAAAGAATAGAGAAGGGTATAAGTGCTATTATCTATTCTTCTTCTTCCTCCGCCATCTGTTGCCTTATATTATTTTGCTGGAATGGTATTCTTATCCAGTATCCATTGGATACCTGTGAATGGTCATTGATGATGCTTCCGCATGATATATTTTCTCATTGTCAACCTTAGCATCCTTCTCCAACCAATATGCCTGAATCCGACGACCTCTACATCGATGTTCCGATCACAACCTCTTCCTGAAATGTCCTACATACCTGACTGTCGACGATGACGATACATGTCCATGTCAATGCCCTCACGATCGTAGTTCTTCTTTGCGTGAATTGAGCACTGAAATTCTAACTTAATATCCATATCGATGCTTAGATAAAGTCGATAAAAATGTCATGCGAATGTATACATGAAGATGTAGTGGCAGAGTACAGTTTGCATTACATATTCTGATACGCCTCGTGTTCGATGAACTAAGATCCGTATGTCGAAAATTACGAAATTATGCGAACAATGAAGTTGGAATGCTTTTATGTAACAATATTTTCATAAAAGACTAGCTTAGTTGCGAGCTGAACGCTTTCGATTTCGTTGACGATGACGAAGATGCCTCGATAACGAGTCACGACCCCGGTCTGATGTCTTCCAAGGTCTTCCAAGCACTGCTTCACGCAACTTCTATCTAATGAAACACATAACTATGTGGATTGGAAGAGGTCGATCCTTTGATTCACTAACATCGTCATCCAATTTCCCTTTAAAAAAAACTTAATGAAGAAAATATCTAAATGGGTAGTATGAGCTCGTGAAGATTCTTTGTTTCCTTTTCTATTTTTATAACAAAGTGGGCGTTAATTGGATGAGTTTTGCTTACTTTGGCATCATTCATGTCTTGTGCGGCCAGATAATTGCACTTAGAAGTGTTAAGCCTGAATTATGTAATAATAATAACAATAATTCCAAGATGGACACATGCCAATTAATGATGCTACCATCTCCTTGTACCTTAGAATTGGACACATTCTCATTCTTTCTGAATGTAATTGGTCTGCGAATATTCTCCCATTTGGTAGCATGCTTTTCCGATGGTAAATATCTCATTTGAAATTTATCACCTATAGGATATTTGCATCCATAAGATTGACAAATTTCGTAATTATCCTAGAAATCTTTTATAATTCATAATTATATGAGAAACACCGAATAAGTGTATCTCTTACGACTATAACCCTCCGTTGCTTTAGTCCATTAACTCGACCAGACCTTTGAGTTAATCTAACCTATCTTCGATCAAATGGCTAACATTAAATAAAAAGAAAAAAAATAAAAATAAAACTTCCTTCCTCCTCTATATCCCCCACCCCCAGCCCGTCGAACCATCTCTCCCCCTCCCCTCCCCCTTCCTCCTCCCTCCACCC
Source organism: Ottelia alismoides (assembly GCA_037367405.1). NCBI lineage: Eukaryota > Viridiplantae > Streptophyta > Magnoliopsida > Alismatales > Hydrocharitaceae > Ottelia > Ottelia alismoides. The sequence continues at coordinate 27,952 of JAZKJV010000774.1, forward strand.
GCAGCGCCATCCCTCCCCCTTCCTCCACCTCCAGCGCGTCAGCAACGGAGGAGCATTGATGGTGGATATACTCCAAGCCATGTGTGACGTCAGCGACAAGTCGCATTTGAGAGGTCTAGGAAGACATGGGTTTGAAATTAGGATTTTTAGGGTTGCGGATGTAGACGGAGAGAGAGAGAGACACCATGGACGTGCTCATAGACGAGGAAGATGGAGTAGCTGGTAGCTGCGAATGAGGCACCGACGAGGCAGACGAGGCTGGTGTGATGGCTGCGGGAGATGGAGGAAAGGAGGTCGGGAGGCGAGAGGGATCTCCATCGTGGAGGTTGTGTTGGAAGACGATGACGTCTTAATGGTGGAGGGTGCAAATCCAAGATGAGGAGGAAGAGGGAGAGAGGTAGTTGGAGAGGAAGTTGTTGGTGGCAGAATAAATCTTGGATGGGGAGTAAATGATGTGGGAGGCAGGAGGTGGCAGAGGGAAAGGGAGGAGGCGGTGGCAACGGAAGAGGAGGAGGTGGTGGCGGAGGAGTGGTTGTGGGAAGGGGTGGAGGAAGGGAGGAGATGCGAGGGGAGCGGGAGGAAGGGAGGGAAGCCAACATTTCCTCCTCCTCCGCCCTCCTCTCCATAATGGCATCATTTTGATTCATCTGTATAATGGCATCATTTTATAAATGTGATATAATTCGAAAGGCAAACTTGTCAACATTTAACTTTTTCCTTTAAATAACGGAGAATTGAGACGGAACTTGATACGTAGTTATGTCATGTAAATGTTAAGCATTATTTGGGGTTCTGCTAATTCATGATTATTGAAGATCCATGGAATTACGAAATTGCTTAGGGTTATGGGTGTAAATATCCCATTTTGGATTGGATTGTTACCCAACTACTCCTCATTTTCAGGATCGAAATTATTGTGGTGGGCCTCACATTTACTACCTACGGACAATAACACGTTATCACATCACATTTATCATCGCAATCTTCTTAGCCATCCAAACACATATTATTCACAAAAAGAATACCACTGACCTTCCAAAGAAAAGCTTACTTCAATCTACCCCACCTATCAAACGGGTGAGACATTCAGTTTTGACAAAGATCTATTTATAAGATGAGGGCAATTGCTCGATTACTTTGTTATGGGGCAGAGCTTAAAAAATCGTATTGCGCATTCAGAAAAATCCTAAATCTCGACCATTTTAATGAATAATAATATTGATTGTATTCTCACGCATTCGGTGTATTCAATACTACAGCTTAGTCCAACTATGAAAAATATTATAATATCAAGTTGAGAGCTATTAACTTGCATAGAGACTTAGATTTTTGGATGATCGGCACATGGAAAGGAGTGGATTAGATGTGCAAATAGTCAGACATCGATACAAATATTATCATACTCTTGGCCGTTTTAAATATGAATAGATACAGAGATATTGATAATAATGGGTATGAAAATTATGTCATCGTAAATATAGATATAAAATAGATACATATGGTAAAAGGGATATTCTATCGATTTTGGGTAGCATACATATGATTTTCACAATAATTATATATATAGTGAAAGAAAAAATTATCTATAGCTATAATTATTTATGAAGATGAGTGATCCTATGAGAGCAAAAAGTTGTGAGAGAATGAGATGAATGATTCTGGATCACATGATTCTGTTTTCTCTCTCCTGATCTTCTCTCTCCTGAGTGAATCATGTGGTCCAGAATCACCCTTCTCATTCTCTCACAATTTTTTGCTCTCATAAGATCACTCCTCTATTTATGAAAATGGATATATACATATAGATATTCACGGATCTCAAAATAATCTCCATGACCATATTAAAACATATACAAATCTATATAAAACAAATACAATGACAACTCGGATACGTAGAAATGATTTCAGATTTCGTGAAATATCGGCGAAATTTCGGTTTCGACATGGGATCGAATTTTCAAGCGAAATACCGATATGTGCCTTCCTTAACAAATGTTGCTCGATTTGGGCGAAATGTGATTGACATTTACCGAAATTTCATTTTAGCATAGTGCCGATAAGATATACGATATCGAAATTTAAAACTTGTCGGATATGCAGATTAAGATGTTAGGGGATTAGATCATACTCTGCTGTAGCATCTGAACCGTTTACATTCAATCCAATGGTATGTTTTTTTTGGGGAAATTGGTAATTTGTGTCTTATATCCGCTGGGTTTTTTTTTGTTGCGGAAATGGGCAATTTCTAGATTGTTTAGTGGGTTTTTTACACAAGGATCTCCTAAATTGTTTATATTGTACCATAACCATTGTCCTTGTAAAGTACATTGCGAATTATTTTACACCATAGTGGAGTCATATGTGTTAAATGGAGTAAGATTATAACGGTCGTGATGTAATTACATATAGATTATTTGCAAATAGTAGGTGTTTAAATAGTTAGTGGGACGGGAATGGGAAATTGATGTGATAATGTTTATATGTTATATTTTTTATATTCATAATTATAATATTTTTTAAAGTCGCTTTTTTTTGTTGGGAAAAGGGAGTATGCTCCCTAGTTGTAGTCAACTTACATGCTCCCACCCCTTTTCCCCTATTTTTTTAATTTTCTGTAATGAAACTTATTGTAATTTAGATCACAATATGTCATCATGGTGTCATTCAAAATTCAACTTAATTCGAGACTTCTATCCCCTCCATCAAAACTGTCAAATTTTAACGGTCTCAAAATTGCTGAAATTGACCCCCTTCAGGTAGAGGGCATAGGAGTCTCTGTTTCTCACGAAATTGGAATGACATGTTCGGGGGATATAGTTATGAATTTACATATTTTTATTTCCCAAAAAAATAAAAAAATAGGGAAAAATAGAGGTGGGAGTAGCCAATTGGTTTGGTAACGGGGTTGGGTTGGGTTGGGGTATCTACTGTGAATTGTAGTTGTTTGAGGGATAGGAGGGTTGGAGTGATAATTGTGATGCGATGTGATATTGATTAATCAATGTGTTATATTAGCTTTTTGATGATTTCAATGTGTATTTTTATAATAATAATTTTTTTGGATATAATTAAAAAATATTATACCAAAGAAATTATATGTTCAATACGAATAATCTCAACCCAGGTTGGGAGGGTTGGAAGGAGGGGTATATCGGTGTATACCGGTGTGCACCGGCTACCAAAGGTGTAGACGCACTACACTATCACTAGACTACTCCTTGGATTCATAGAACTTGGTTCCACGTTCCTTTTCATTTGGGTCTTCGTGTTAGGGGGATAAGATAAGTGCGAGTTATTTATATTCCTTGTTTATTTGTTAGGAGATTGAAGAAAAATCTTTGTCATAAAAAATGAAAATCCATGATTTTTTTTCTTGTTATCCAAGGAAACACTGAACCTACCCTATAAAAGCTTTTCATTTATTTCCAAAAAAACAAATATGAATCTGTTGTGTTTTGTGTATGTTCACCCGGGAGAATGAAAGAAAGGGGTTTCAACTCCGTGTCATTATTAGATTAATCTTTTTGAGTGGTGCCATGTCTTGTCCTTATTTGAATTAATGGGCATTGGTTGTGAATGCACTTGTGATCATGGAAGGTTGAAGTATGGTGGAGGCTTTAGGGTAATAGAAGATATGGTAGGGACCAAAGTCAACCCATTTCCACTTCAAACTTTTTTTTTGCCTAGTTTGCTTAGTTGGAAGAAGAATCTTATTGGAAATAGTAAGTATAAGGTTTGAACCATAATCTTTAAGGCTCGGAATTTAACATGTATTTATGATTGGTAAATTATATGGCTTAGAGCTAGGCTAACCTTTTGCATCATATGTTGTTGGTATTGGCCTCCTTTATTCATGTCATGGAAAATCCGACCCTTAGGCTCATTCGGTTACTAGGTTACCTCGGGGGCAACCTAGTTTACTGCATCCATGGGTTGGAATTCTATCACAAACTAATGTGACACCACATCACATTCCTCATTCCAAACCTCTCCAATCCTCATAACCGCCCAAACCGTTATTATTCATAAGAGGTAACTCCAGCCCAACCCAGCTATCAAACATGCCCTTAAAGGAGACAGAGTTAGCAATGTAACATAAGTTCTGAGCAAAAAATGGGCATTGTAGATATACAATAGTTTTTATTACAGAAAGGAGCTCATGAAATGGTAGAGAACATACAATTGATGCAAAAGAGGATTCCTTTTGCTCTTTTTGTGAATTACGATCATAGAGGACCATGTGTGTGTGTGTTTGGTTGGTACGTCTGCTCTTCCTCTTCTTCATCCCTCCCATGTAAAACTATCACTGAAATAGGCTCTGAGCACAAGAAAATTATGATTTTTCTATGGTTGTCTTCGCCAGCTGTCTCACGAAACCACGAGTTAAATCCATTTACCATCTCGTCTTAAACGGCGAATTGCATGGATCAATTGCCACCAATCTTGAATCATGCACATATAAATATGACATGAAAATCTCTCTCATGTCACTACCGCTAAGATAATACATGGGGCGAGTCACTTACAGGAAAATCCAGCAATGCAATCGAGCGAAGGAATGACATATCGACACGAAAAACAAACAAACAAACATGCACCGTATCCCATCATCAAAGGCAACACATATTCAATCATTCCTTTTTGGTATCCCTGCCTCTCAAATTAACTAGCAACAATATGAAAGGAACAACTCACTTCATAAGCATCTTGGATCTTATATGGTTTAACATAATTATATGTATACTTATATACATTAATAATCACATTAATTCCATCTTCCGGAATTGTTAATAATAAATAAATACAAGTACTCATCCACAAAAGCTCATAATCACGGGGCGATGGGCCCCGCAGCAGGTGGAGACGCCAACTGTCCCATCTCCCTCCCCTCCCCCTCGATCAACCCCAAGTCACCTCCCCTCTACTCCACCCTGTGCGGACTCGGAGGTCTCTCCCAAGTCCCACCCACTCCATTCCCGCACCACCAACCACCTCGCGCACGCGCGCCACCACCACCATAACATTCTAGCGAGATCGACAGAGAGAGAGAGAGAGAGGAGAGTTGGCGGGCGCCGCGTCTGCTTCACCGCCACTCCTCCCGAGCTGTCGCGGCGGGATCGGATGTCGTCTACATACCGCCGCCGCCTCCACCTTCCGATTCCCACGCCGCCGTCGAGGTCCGTGTAGCCGCGGTGGCCTCCGAACCCTAATCCATGGAAGGTAAGCTCCATCAGACGCCTTTTTTATTCTAAACCCTAACCCGGGGTCTGGATGGTCATCTATAGAGTTTCCTGTCATTTTTACTTGTCTTCTCTGGTATTGTGAAAAATATCTTCGATTTTGATAGAGGAGAGGTGATCGGGATTTGTGATTGGCTCGGATCCGTTGCGTTTGAGGCGTCCTTTCGGTTATTTTGCGTTTTTTCCTTTCATGCTGTTTTAGTGCTTGGATTGCGATGTTCGAGGACAATTGGAGATGCGGACTGATGCAAATATGCAGCAGTGAACAGGAGAGATTGTGGAATTTCATTGTGGATCTTGTGGGCGGTTTATCCGGAGGGTGGCTTTGTGATTGTTGAAGATACTCACGCCGTCCTTTCCTGTTTTGAGTTTGTAGGGTCGAAGGCGTCGTGTTTGTCTCGTGAGATGCATCTCTATTTTAGAATTGTTAAGCTTTTCTGCTTTAACTAGACAAATGAATTGTTTGCAAAACATCTTACGATTTAACAGCTAAAAAAATTACATAGAAATTGATGGGAGACGGGCAACAAGTATATGCTAAATAGAGTTTGCAAAAGTAGAGTATGAGGTACAGCTGTTAGTTTTATCCTATTAAGAATATGCTAAATATAGGAGTCTGTTCTTTTATGGCTGTTTCTTTATTTGCAAACTGTATCTTCACCATAATAAGTTACATTTATCGTCCTAGGCACCACACCAGAGATTAAATTTTTTGATTTTTAAGGTGTTGAGATTTTGTTGAACTTCATCGCTGCTTTATTTAGTGAGCTACTTGTTAGTATCATTTTCATGGCTGACTAAAATATGTGCTGTTGGTTTTGGTCAAACGAGTTTCTTTCGTGTTCTGCTCTTTGTTTGCAGCTGTCAAAGGTTCAGTTCTAGTTTGATTGCCTTTTCAATGTATATAGCTGATTTCCATAAATCTTGAAGATTGTTGGCCAATAAAATGTAATCACATAGATGATAGAGCTTTGGAAGTGTTTCGTTAGATAGTCTCTTTTTTGTCAATGAATGTGAAAGTGAAGATTGAAGGGATCAGGATGTGGTCCCTTTTCAGGAGGTGGAGCAGAGTGCATATTATGGTGAGCATCAAATAAGGTGTTGATCATGTGGGTTGTGAAGTTTTTTAGGAATAAGAGGGTCTGTGGAGAGATGATGTTACATTTTGATATGGATTTTTTTGCCATAAAATGGTATATGAAGAAATAAATGGAACTCGAGGTGCATTGACGACTTTGAAGGGCCTATATAGAGTTATGTCCAAAATTGTTAGGTTGTCTTGATTCAACATCAGAGGACGATGAGATGATCTGGTAAAATGATTTGATAGGCTCAAATTACCTCTAAAAAGAATTTTCTATATTGTCTTATTGGGTAAAAATATGGGATGTAATGGTAGCCCCTTCTAAGACGGCTCTCAATTGGTTAGCTTAGGGATCAGGGTTTAGTTGCTGTTGAGGATGGGACTTGTTTGGTGACTGCAAAGTGATTTTGGCGTTATAGATCCCCGTAATATGGGGTGTTTGGGTAATTCTTAAGATGTGATAGATTAGGCGCTAGAACTCATCATTGGAACTGGAATCTACTTGTGTGTGGTGGTTGTGATTTTTGTTGCTTTTCAGACAAGGACATGGAATGTTCTCTGATTAATTGCTGCAATTTCAGCTGGATAGTTTTGGGATGCTATCGGCGTGCATTTGATTATGTTCACATACATGAAGAATTCTGTAGTGGTGGTTTTGAATGATGAAGGAGCATGGTGGTACGTAAGGTTGAAAGGTCATATACGGAGATAATATATATATGTAGCATGCGATGCTACACAGTATCCTTGATCATGGTAATAGAAATGAAGATGGGAACAATTTTTATGATTTCGAAGCATCTTATGATATTGTCATGGTAAATAAAATCGGAGAACTTTATTACTTTTCAACGAATACAGACGAGATTGATTGGGTTATAATGATTGAAAGGTCATTCCAATTAAAAATTTAACTATCCAACATTGTTTCTTAGTTTTTGATGTGCAAGCAAGCTTGCTACAATAAAATATCAAGATATTTGTGTTATTGGGCCTCTATGTTTGGAAAGTTGCTCAGTCCCATATTGGCAAGTGGTGGGACTTGGTTGAGTTGACATGGCTATAAATAGAGCCTCACAACCCATGTACTCATTGAAAGAATTCAAAATGATATTTGTCCTTTTGTGGTTTTCTTTTACGGTTTCATCCCACCCCTTCTTGAGTAGGATTCCATGTAAATCCAAGTTTTCTTCAAGTTCTCGATTACACATACTTTTTCTTTTATATTTTCACATGATATCAAAGCAAGTCATTCTTGGAATTGTTTATCATTCTTTAGATTTGCTTGCTATGTCAAATTTTGTTTAGAAGAACATTTTGCAGATTTGTTTTTTGTTCGTCGATCATTCGCTAGTAGCAGTCGCCATCAAAGGGGTCTCGAATCCTAACATGTCAAGCCAGATTCAACCCAAAAGAATGTTGTTGACAACAACATAGCAAATGGTGAGGTCTTACAACGCAAATTGTGGTGGCACCCTATGGTGTTCTTTTGGAACCATAATATAGAAACCAATGTTGATGGAATTGCCAACAACTCTAAATTGCTATCTCTAGATGGCCCTTGCGATGGTTTCTCTTTGGCAACGATGAGGACCGATGATCGTGGCGGCACGGATCTCGATTGTGGCAATGTTGTGATTGAGCCATGAGAGGGAGGTGATGCTTTAGCAGATGATGCATAACAACCACAAGCATTGCTTTGGGTGACGAGAACCTGAGGCAGCTATGTCTCTTCTCCATTGGGGAGCCCTAAAGAAGATGAGGAGAATGAAGGGGCATGATACCCTCAACCCTATGGAGACATTGCTTTAAGATATTCCAATATACCACAATTACATTTGTTGAAGAAAAAAGGGAGACATCACTTCCCAGGCGAACCTATCGTGAGTAGCATCAATCAACAAGGCTTATTGCTAGTGCATTATTATATGAGCTGCCATGATGCAATTCCAAGATGTTCGCTTCTGCAGTGTTGGGTTCTTTCTCGATGGGTGTTTGTTGTACATTAGAAAGAGGTGCTCCTTGATGGAGCTTCGTTTAGAAAAGAGGAGGAAGAGTCCTTATTCCCTCTTGCATGTTGCTCCCCTTAAAAAGTAGATCAACATTGTTGCAAAGTGTTTCATCAGGGAACTCTAAAAAGAAGACAATTGGCAACCTTAAGTCACGATGGGCTTTGTTCCAAGTTCTAGAATTTCTTTTATTTCAAAGTTTTTCTTTCTTTACATTATGATTTGGATCAGAATGTTAGCATGCGAACCATAGACATGAATAGAGAAGGATAATATCAAAAATGAAAATGTTAAGGTAGGGGTGTAGTCATACACAAAAAGATCGGATTCAGAATGATGCGATTGGAAGGAAAGTTGATATAGCTCCTATTGGGAAAAGTAAGATGTATATTCCATAGAACCCTAGGCTCTCTTATGTAGGGGAGAGACTTATGGGTAAATTACATAAGATAGACAGTAAGAAATACATAATAAGAAACGAATACTCAGAGTACACGGAATTATCTCTATACTCCCCCTCAAGATGGAGCATAGATGTCAATCATGCTCAACTTGGAAGAGCACATCCGAAATGGTCATCTGAGTAGTGCCCATGGAAAGAAATATCGGCGATATATCGTTGATATATCGATATCGATATGGGACTGATATGGGCACCGATATGGCGATATATCCCGATTTCCAAGCATTTTCTTCACAAAGGCTCGTCGATATGGGCAATATTTCGTCGATATATCGTCGAAATATCGTATCGATACGATATCAAAACGATATCGATATCGATACGGCCTTCCATGGTAGTGCCTTGGTGAAGATATCTGTCGTTTGCTCTTCTATGCTGACATAAGAGGTGGAAATTAAGCATTTCTGAATCATATCTCTGGTATAATGGAAGTCTGCTTCAATGTGCTTCGTTCTTTCATGGATTGCAGGATTGTTTGCAATAAATAGGGCAACCTGATTATCATATTGTAACTGCATTGGTAGAGGTACATTTATATATATGTCTGTTAGTATTGCTCGTACCCACATCATTCCTGTACTGGCTTGTGCCATAACTCTATATTCAGGCTCTGCACTCGATCTAGCCTCCACTGTTTGTTTCTTACTTTTCTAAGAAATAAGAGAACTGCCAACAAATATTGCATAGCTAGATGTAGATTTCCTGTCCTTAGGACACCTGCATAGTCAACATCAACACATGCAGAAATAGAAAGAGTCGCTCCTTTCCTGAATAATAAGCCTGCGTCTGGGGAAGACTTTAGGTATTGCAATATCATGTATATAGCATCTGTATGTACTTGTCGAGGCTGCTCCATGAACTGGCTCACCTGACTCACTGCAAATGAGATGTCAGGTCTAGTGATAGTAACATATAGGAGCTTCCCCACCATCTCTCTGTATCTTCTCTTGTCAACCTCTTCTGTATCATCATCATATAGTTTCATGCTAGGATCCATAGGCGTCGTAGATGGTCAACAAGCAATCATGCTTGTCTCAGCAAGCATGTCTGTAACATACTTCCTTTGGGTCATCACAAGACCTTGTGCATTCCTAGCAAATTCTAACCCGAGGAAATACTTTAGGGTACCGAAATCCTTCGTAACAAACTAACGACCCAAAAATTCTTTTGCCATTTTTATCCCATGCGTATCATCCCCTATAACAAGAATATCATCCACATAAACCATGATGACAACTGTACCTTTGTGTATCTTCTGTACAAACAATGAGTGATCTGCATTTGATCTCTTGAACCTTTGCTTTTCCACCAACCTCGAGAGCTTTCAAAACCAAGCCTTTGTACTTTTCTTAAGGCTATATATCTTATAGAGTCTACAAACATGCTGACACTCCCCCTCAGCAGCAAACCTCGGAGGCTTCTGCATGTAGACTTCCTCCTACAGATCTCCGTACAAGAATGCATTTTTAACATCTAATTGAAACAAGGACCAATCATGTACCACAATAACTGAAGAAGGATCCGTAAAGTGGAGTGACGTGCAACAGGAGAGAATGTGTCCATATAATCCACACCGTAAGTCTGAGTAAATCCACGAGCCACTAATCTTGCCTTGTAGCGATCAACTCTCCCATCTACATGGTGTTTAACAGTAAATACCTATTTGCAACTAACAACAGAGAGTCCAGAAGGAGCAAACACCAAACTCCATGTACCACGTGATCACAGGGCTACCATCTCTTCCTCCATAGCTAGACGTCAGTGACCATCCTTCATGGCTTCCTAGTAATTCCATGGATTAGCCACAACAGATAGAGCAACTGCAAATATCTGGAAACCCCCTATCAGATGATGAAAGGATACTTGGGACGCAAGGGGATAAGAGGCACAAGTACGCTTTTGCTTCCGTAATGCGATGGACACATACAAATTATCGGTAGCATCAGTCATGTGTGGACTAGTCTCCTGCAAGGACCCCTGCATAGATATATCTCCATATCCATCATTAGAAATCATGTCATCGGAACAAACCTGAGGCGTGTTGGATGACGAGCGATTATCATGAGCAGAGCCAGGTCGACGGGTATAGAATTTTGGCAATGGTGGAACAATGTGGGACTGGGTAGAAGGTGGTGGTGGTGGTATAACAGGCACATGCTGAGAAGAAGGCAACGGCATAGGAGGAGGTGGCATGTACACCTCATCACCAGACTTTGATGCCGCCAACCTGTCTCCTGTAGGAGAGAAAAACATGACAGACACGAAGGTCACATCAGCATTGATGTAATATTTCCTGCGCAAAGGATCATAATCCGATATCCTTTCTGGGTCCTGGAGTACCCAACAAATACACATTTGACGGCCCTAGGATAGAGCTTGTCAAGACCCGGAGTCAACTGGTGAACGAATGCAACGGAGCCAAAGACACGAAGAGTAAGTGAGAATAATTCCTTGTCAGGAAAAACAATGGAGAAGTGAGTTTTCTCACCCCGAACAGACGAAGGCATGCGATTCACGAGGTAATACATCGTAAGGACAACATTACCCCAAAACGAATGTAGGGCTCGACTCTGAATAAGAAGTGTCCGAGTGATATCAAGAAATGGTGATGCTTTCGCTCTGCAACACTGTTTTGTTGAGAAGTGTAGGTACATGTGACGGGAGGAAAAGAAATGTGATAGAGTACGTGTACAGAATTCCAAAGCATTATCTGTTCTCACATATTTCACAGAAGAAGAGTAAATATTTTGCACTTCATTGATAAAGACTTTGATCATATCTCTTGCTTCAGATTTATTTTTCAATAAGAAACCCATGACAAACAAGAATAATCACCAACAACAAGATAAAATCGGTGTCCCTGATCATGATGATCAAGAACATAACTTGGACCCCAAATGTCAACATGAAATAATTCAAAAGGGGAGCTACTGCTCCGACTCTGATGACTCGGGAAAGTTGATCGATGATGCTTCCCCAACTGACACGCTTCACACTGGAAGGAAGATCCTGGTGAGATCTGCGGCAAGATATGGCACATCTTTTGGAGAGGAAGATGACAAAAACGAAGATACTAAGTGAAGGGAGAGACAGTGTTGTCAAAGGCGTGAGGCGTTCTAAGGCGCTACGGGTCCAAAACGCCTAAGGCGTTAGGCATTAGGCGCTCACCTAAGCGCTTGCCTGAGACAATCGAGACACTAAAGAAATATTGTATGTATATATAATATATGTACACATTAAGTTATTTATATTACTTATTCCAAATAAAAATATACCACAGGTATAGCACTAACATGCAATGAATATCATTCAAACATATATTAGAAAAAAATAAAACTTCAAACACTTCTAGAAATTGTTTAAATGTTCAAATTACACAAACAAAGCACTGTTTTCATCTTCATCATTCAAACATATAACTAAAAAATGAAATGTCTATGGATCTGTAAGTTCTTCATCTTCATCATCACCAATATTGATTTCACCAGCACCGTCTTCATCTCCACCTTCATTCCCCTCAATCTCTTCCATTTCTTCTTCTTCATTGTCTTGTGAAGCAATAACTCGTCTTGAAGAAAATCCTGCAATAGGTGCTTCATGCTTTGTACGTTGTCGCGTATATGTTTGTGCCTCTGCAATTCTGGATGCTCTTGCTACATCTCCCCATGTCAATATATCATCTTCAAAGAAAAAATCTTCCTCTGCATTATTCGTCTCCATTTCACCTAGTAACTGCTATAAAATAGAAAGCGGAAGCAAAACATGGAATAAAGATAAAAAACAAAGAAAGAACGCGGGATTTAACGTGGAACCCTACTCCGTGAGAAGCGGGATGAAACAACGGGAGAAGCCCTCAAAGGGGCGTGTCTTGTATTGCACTTTCTCAATGAGTACAGGAGGTCTGGGGCTCCTTATATAGCCTTCCCAGAGCCTCCAAGTCCCACCATTGGACGGTATGGGACTAAACACAGGATGGGGTAAATGGATCTTCTCCAGGATCCATTTACCCTGCTACAACTCAATAGGCGCATACAACATATACTCCAACACTCCCCCTCAAGCTGGAGCATGCAATGCTCAGCTTGGACAAACAGAAATAAACTCAACTCAACGCTACAGGACACTACGGACAATATCAACCCAACGCGCACATTGCTGCAGTCGAGGACATTGCTTCTCATGCCATGCAGGTGAGGAGGACGAACGGGCTGGAGTGTGAGTCTGATGATTCTCCTCGTCGGAGAGCATGCGCTCTGAACTGCGTCTGTCAGAGTCGCTACAACTGGAAATGAGTCTCCTCATCGGAGTACTCTGGCCCGCCACAATAATGTGGACAACTGCTCCATCTCTGAAAAGGGCCGAACCGAACAAGAGCCGTGGCTGTGCAATCCTCGTCGGAGTCCACGATCGCTGGAGAATGGAGTCTGAAAAGTCTCCTCGTCGGAGAACTGGGTCTCTCCCATCTGGCTCAGAGAATGGTGCACTGCTCTGGTGTACCTATGATACCACATGAAAACCCTTGCCCTCAAGGGAATGGTCCTCTGCTCTGGAGTCCCTATGGCTCACATGAAAACTCTGGCCGAACAACAACAAGAATGATGGGGACCATCTGAAACTGGACTCGGAAGACAATCGTCGAGTCTGAAACTGAACTGTAGAGTCTGATCAATTGGCTGGTCTGAAGACTGGCGTCCGAATATGGATCACGAACAGACCTGTGACTCTACACTATACTCCCCCTTTCTCCCATACTTGTCTGAAAACATGACAAATCGACAAAGTTGGGAGAAGACAACATAATGGGGAAAACAAACATGAATTTTGCAGTTTTTCATTTCGTCATTTTTTTAAGCCGCCATTTTTTTTATAAGCCATTCCATCATTTTTTTTCCGGCTTTTGCATCATCAAATTTTTTTTCCGAACTGCGTGCGGCTCTTCTTTTTTTTTTCTTTTAGCACGTGCCTTTTTTTCGCAATTTTTTTTAAAGTGTGACCCACTTGTGCCCAACTCATTCCCCCTTCCCCCTTTTTTTGTTGCAAACTCCTTCATATTTTTTTTCCAGCCCACAGTTGGGCTCTAAAGAAAACACATCTCCGATTTTTTTTAACACAGCACAATCCACGTGTTGTTTTTTTATTTAATGACGCATGGGCATGTTAGGGTTCCATCGATTGGAAACCCTTTTCGAAACGCCGCCCCTTGGGTTGCCGCGCCTGCTGTTGAAGGAGGGAGTAGGGAGGGGCGCGTGAAGTCGCCGGTTGGAGGGCACCGCATGTAGCTCGCCGCCACGCGAGTTCAGATCTGGAGGGCGCCGCCTGCGTGCGCGCTGGAGAAGAACGAGTGGCTTGCGCGAGGGAAGTGAGGGCGGCGCCGCCAGGAGCACCGGCTCCGCCTGGAGGTGTGCGCACGAAGTTCGCCGCCAGGGAGAGCGTGCGAGTAGGTGCGACATCGCTGGAGGTTACCGCATCTGGAGCACTGGAGCGCGCAAGGTGTTGCATCTGATGCGGCTCGGACTTTTGCGTGCCGCCTGGGCGCCGCCTTGATGCAACAGAGAAGGATGGTGCTCCGCCTAGCAGATGCGCACGCCTGAGAGGAGATCGATCTTCGCCTGGAGATGCTTAGGAGATTGCTTCGAGATGCTGCCGCCAGGGGCATGCAGCTGGCTAACATGACGGTCCTTGTTCGGGATTGTAGATCTAGGGTTCCAAAGAATCCCTAAAATATTTTCTTACAGAATATGAACAATAATCTTCAACATCAACCTCGAATCTTGAAAAATAAAAATTATGAAAACCTCGAGAATCAAACCCGCTCTGATACCATGTTATAAAATACAAAGCGGAAGCAAAACATGGAATAAAGATAAAAAACAAAGAAAGAACGCGGGATTTAACATGGAACCCTACTCCGTGAGGAGCGGGATGAAACCACGGGAGAAGCCCTCAAAGGGACGTGTCTTGTATTGCACTTTCTCAATGAGTACAAGAGGTCTGGGGCTCCTTATATAGCCTTCCCAGAGCCTCCAAGTCCCACCATTGGACGGTATGGGACTAAACACAGGATAGGGTAAATGGATCTTCTCCAGGATCCATTTACCCTGCTACAACTCAATAGGCGCATACAACATATACTCCAACAGTAACCATTCATTAGCATCATCGATCTCAGTAAGAGCGATCGGATCTAATGTCTCGTAAGTCATATCGATCCTTCAAAGCCTGGTTATATTTAATGTACACCAAATCTTGCAACCTTTGATGTTCAAGCCTATTTCTTTTTTTTGAATGAATCTGCAAAAATGTTCGCATTATAAGAGTTAAAATCAAAGACTCAAAAGTCTGGATTAACATAAAATAACTTACGTGCTCAAATATACTCCAATTATGTTCACATCCAGATGAACTGCATGTCAAGCTCAAAATCTTTATAGCTAGACTTTGCAAGTTTGGAGCTGAACTTTCAAAAGAGCTCCACCATTCCACTACATTATCATATGAAGATGTTAACATCAAGAATTAAATCAATTTGAGTTTATCAAATTGTAATGGTACCTGGAGATTTTGAGTTTCTTGATCGAATGGCCATTGGATTTCCAAAAATTCCCTCAGCATTTTTATATGAGCTTAACTCAATCATAATTTTATCTTGCACATTTACATCAGGAACCAATCTTTGTATGCATTTGTATAGTCTGTCAATGATCTCCACATCAAATGCAATGGATGGGTTGCCATAGTAGAATTCAGGGTTCAGAAAATGACCTGCAGCATGCAATGGATGATGAAGCTGACATTCCCATCTTTTATCAATGATTTGAAATACATCATTGTACTTTTCCTCCTTTCCATTGAAGCTTTTTTCAATTGCTTCCTTTGCACGATCCATTGCTTCATAAATGTATCCCATTGCAGGTTTTCGCTCACTATCAACAAACCGAAGAACTTTAACAAGAGGTCCCATGTACTTAAGCGTGTCAAGTACATAATTCCAAAACGAGGGCATCAAAGCGATATCCCTTGCCTTCTTGCCCTTGGCTTCCTTGGCCCATTTGCTAGTAGCCCATTTCTCTGAAGTAAAAATGGTCCTTAAACTGTGCCTATTCTTATGGAGAGATTACAAAGAAAGAAATGTTGTTGCAAATCGATTCACACCATGATGAACCAATTCCTTGTCATTCGTAAATTCCCTCATCATGTTCAGTAGCCCAATGTGATTGTAAATGTAACCCGCAATCGCAATGGCTCTTTCAAGATTCTTCTTAATCGTTGGGATCTTACCAATATCCTCTAACATGAGATCGATGCAATGTGCCGCACATGTAGTCCAATACAAGTGTGGCCTCTTCTCTTGTAGAAACTTGCCTATATAAAAATAGTAGAATGGTATAACATTAATTTCAAATAATTCAATAGTTATAGTCACTAAAAATAAATATATACCTGCTAAGACATAGTTGCTTCCATTGTCAGTCAGGACTTGTACGACATTTCTCTCTCCGATTTGCTCCACAAAGATATCAAGAAGCTCATAAATCTTCTCTTCTGTCTTCGCATATGATGATGCATCAATGGATTCCACAAACATCGTGCCCTTGGAACAATTCACCATAAAATTAAGGATGCATCTATTTCTCTTATCAATCCAAGCATCAGACATGATAGAACATCCATGCTTTTTTTTTGAAGCTCTAGAACATCCATACTTTTCCCAAGTTTCTTTGTGCCCAGCCAACAATTCAGATGTGTAATCCTTCTCAATGAGAAGTAATGGGACTCTAAGCTCATGGTATGAAGGTGGTTTCAAGTTAGGACCATATACTCCAATAGGTTGAATCATATCCTTGAAACATTGCAGCTTTGCAACATTAAATGATATACCAACACGATAGAAGAAACGAGCTATATGTTGAATGGTTCTGGGTCGCATCTCTTTGTCATAAGCCTCCACCATGGAAGTTTGTCTCATTGGAGCTTTTCCTCTCTCTTTTTCCACTTTCATAGTCACAAATGAGTCCATCGATCTTTTACCCTTTTTGTAGGTTGCAAAATAGAATTACTATTTCTGCTTGTACAAGCCCTCTTCCCAATCCCAATTGCATTTTGTTCCTCGCATTCATCATCATCATCAAAATTCATGTCATCCACATCAATGTTCCCACCTTCAAAAGAGTCCTTTTGAGATTTCCTCTCATTCATATATGCACGCAATTCTTCCTTTACCTCCGGAGGGCATTTCTTACAAGCGGCAACATTCTTGAAAGATCCTACTAGATGTTGTTTGGCTCTATAGATTCCACCTTTAGTGGTCTTCTCACAAAACATACATGTTACACTGTTTGGTTCTTTTTGGTCTTTCAGATAATTGTACCTCCACACAACATCTTTCTTGGTAGTTCTTTCTTCAACCATGTCACGTCCACTTCCTGTAGCCATTCCTAACACATGGATATATTTGCACAATCAATATTCTAAGTTTCTAACATAAACATTTGCATAGATACTATAATAAATATATGTAAGCATGCCATATATCCGTTATAACAGAGATCTCTACATGTTATTTGGTGGGTAAACCCAGCCGTATAGCCCCGCCCGTGCCACCATACCCTACCAGCACGGGGGTCTCGCTACGTAAACAATATTTTCTATATAGATTTTCAAATCCATCCGTATTTGAGATTGCTACATAAACAATATTCGTGCAGAAATCAGATAAAAGGAAGCAGTAGAAACCTAACCCGAAATGATTAGGATGATGATGTTGAATCTGATGATCCCTCTGCGCCATGGCCTTAAATTTCAGCGAAATTCGATCGAATTTCTGTTGAATATTGATATCTAGTTGAAATCGAAATTCGACCGAAATGACCGAAATATGGGGGTCCTAGTACAAAAAATGATCGAAATGACCGAAATTCCAGTCGAAATTCTGTTTTGGTCAATACCTAAATGGTGACCGAAACCGACATTTAGGTTCTTGCTCTGTGCGATAGAAGGAGGCGAAACACAAAAACTGTGGTGGATGAGCAACCACAAGACAGAGGAGCTAATGGTGATGATTAGGGTGATGGAGATCACAAGAGGTTGTAGGCATGGGAGTATTACGAAACATGCTGCGAGCTAGGGTTTGTAAGGCGAATAGTTTGAGAGTCTTTGTAAAATCTAATTGGATCTTCAACAGGGATCCGATTAGACCCTAAAGAGATCAAAATTTTATCAGGCGCTCGCCCGAGCGCCTCACGCTTTCCATCAAGGCGCTCGCTTCTGTCGCGCTTGCACCAAATCGCTTCGCCTGACTCCAAACGAGGCGCCATGGCCTCACTTTGCCTCGCCTTAGCGCCTAGGCGAGCGCCTGGCTCGCTTTTGACAACACTGGGGAGAGATTGGTCCAGTTGAGATAGAAGATGCGCCTGAATAAGGAGTCTGGACCAAGCGACAAAGACCACCCTGCTCACGGCCACCGCCAATTACCTTGGGCCTTCTTGTCTAAATGGGCAATCCGTATTTGGGGATCGTCTACCACACAGGTGGTAAATCTGCTGCGGGATATCTACTGGGGGGGAGGTGATCTGGCACTGCGATTGATGAAGTTCGAGTCGCTGTTGTGGGCTGATATTAGGGGGATTATGCCTCAGCTGGCTTCCAACCTCCAACCTGTTATTGGTGATGAAAGCACTTTCAAGTTTTGACGTGACAATTGGACATGTGATCGATGCTTAGAAGACAAATTTCCTCGTCTATTCGCATTGGCAGCAATGAAGGAGGCGACGCTATTTGAGGTGGTGGTGGAGGATGCTTGGGCATCGACTTTTTTTCTGAGATCTTGGAATAGCGTGCTGATGAATACCTGGCTCTTCTAGACTCCCTTGCGAGGCGGGAGCCCTTCTCCAGGGAGCGTGACCACTATCGATGGGGAGACACATCTTTCACCGATAAAGAAGATATACATTTATCTGACGAGGAATACAGAGGGAGGAGATGCTGAGCTTTGTCGAGATATGCGCTTAATATTGGCGGCAAGCATTCTGGTAAGGGTCAATATTTTTCTGTCGTGCCTTATACAGGGGAGGATTATGGACAAAGTCAAGAGGGAGCGTATCTTGCATCTTCAAGACACACGATGTGACAGGTGTGGTGACGCGGAAGAAGACACCGATCATCTCTTCTTTACCTATGTTTGGTCCATAAGGGTATGGGTAGATTTGGATGTCCGATGGCTGCAACGTGATGGGTTGCATTCTTTTTGGGAATCCATCCGAAGGTTTGCTGGCAATTCTAGTGACGACTGCTCGAAACCGCTAAATGCTCTCTGGGCTATCTGGATGGGGCGTAACGAGCTTATCTTCAAAAATCAGCATTTCTACACTGAGAACGTAGTGGCACATTGTAATGCTTTGTATAACTTCTGGTTATCTCGGTAATGTAATGTGATACGTTATCAATGAAATATATTAGGCGGTGATCCCCGCAATGGGGACTCACCAAGTTTTCGATTAAAAAAAATCACCCTGCCTGTAAGAATGTCTTGAAAAACAAGAAACGATAGGTCAAAGATAGCTCCACAGTGCAAGAAAAATCAGGGGTATGTAAAACGTTCTGTAAACGCATTGAATGTGTTAAAGTCAAGGCCCTAAATGTCAGTTATGGTCACCATTTTGGTGATAGGTCGAAACGGAATTTCGATCGAATTTCCCTCGAATTTCGACCGAAATTTCGGTCATTTTTTGTACTAGGGCCCCCATATTTCGGTCATTTCGATCATTTCGGTTGAATTTCAATTTCGACTGGATATCGATATTCGACAGAAATTCGATCGAATTTCGCTGAAATTTGAGGCCATGGTCAAAGTATTCTCCCCATGTCCCGTGATTTGGGAATGAGTCCCATCAGCTATCACCACAGTTCTTCATGGGGCAACCTGTTTGTATGATGTAAGCTGACCTCGGTCTCCACATAAATGATGCGTCGCCTCAGAATCTATAATCCATTCTGTAATCTCCGATCCATAACATGATGTAAAGGCATAAGTGCTACATGAGGTATTGGGCATAGCATAGGTACTGACGGAGGCTGAAGCAGCGACATCGGCATGGCCTCCTGAGATGGTGGAGGAGGCATGATGTCTCGCAGTCTGGCTACGAAGTCATCAAAGCTCTGATATGAAGTAGTAGCCGCATGAGGCTCAACCTGCTCCGCTACACGTGCTAAAGCTGGGAAACCATGCTTGGAGTAGCATGTCTCCTCGGTATGACCTGGGCGATGACAAAAGGTGCATGACTGATGAATGCGACCTCTACAACGAGGTCCTCGACCACGAAAAGAAGAAGAACCTCCTCTACCTCGGGAGGCGACCATCGTCGAAGAGGTCTGACTAGAGGAATTAGATGGAACAGTGATTCTGCTGAGCCGACAGAAAGCTTCCCCATAGGGGGAATAATAGCATCCGCAAGAATCTGAGAGCAAGCAGCATCATATTCAGGATCCAGGCTGCTTAGAATACACCAACCATCGTCGCATTCTGATATGTCTTCTGCTGCTCTGGGGTAGCCGAGAGTGGTATGAAGTTGTGGAGCTTCTCAAACATCCCACACAGAGATGTATACAGTGAATGGAGAAGCCGACCATTCTGCTTGATAGTGAAAATGGCCCACATTTTGCACACATCGTAAAGAGAGGCCCAAGACGAGTTAAAGTCGACAGTCCGCAACCAGTCCAAGCTCACATCCACCCATACAGGAACCGTAATGCGACAACGAAAGAACAAATGATCCAGCGATTCAATTTCCGTACCTTACAGCAAACAACGATCGGATACACCTTCGAAAAGTCTGAAGCATCTATCACGAGTCATAATACACTTCCTCCTAAACAACCACATGAAGAAGCCAATCCTCTCGGGCAGCCCCATCGTTCAAATAAGCCCACAATCGCGAGTGACGCTGTCTAAGCCAGAATTGGGTGTCGACCCTCTATGACTCCTATGGATCCTAACTTGAAGTTATATGATAATGATACATATGAGGTTGATAGGAGGAGATATAGAGAGATGGTGGGAAGCTCCTATATATGACTATTACCAAGCCAGATATCTCTTTTGCAGTGAGTCGGTTGAGCCAGTTCATGAAGCAACCTCGACAGGTACATATGAATGCTATATACATGATATTGAGATATCTAAAATCCTCTCTATGTCCTAGATTACTATTCAAGAAAGGAGAAACTCTCTTTGTTTATGCATGTGCTGATGCAAACCAATGATGTTCTAAGGATAGGAAATCTACTTCAGGTTTTGTAGTATTTGTTGGCAGCTCTCTTGTTTCGTGGAAAATCTAGAAACAAACGATGGTGGCTGGATCAAGTGTTGAATCTGAGTATAGGGCAATGTCACAAGCTAGTACAGAAATGATGTGCTTTCGTGAATTGCTAGCAGACTTGCATATAAATATACCTCTACCCATTCAATTACAATGTGATAATCAGGTTGCCTTGTTCATTGCAAACAATTATGCGTTCTATGAAAGAACAAAGCATATTGAGGTAGACTGCCATTATACTAGAAACATGATTCAGATTCATCGTTTCAGAGGGTCAATACAAGAGAGCAAATGACAGACATCTTTACCAAGGCATTACTCAGAGGGTTGTTTCAGAAATGTTCTTTCAAGTTGAGCATGATTGACATCTATGCTCCATCTTTAGAGGGAGCGTAGAGATATTTCTATGTACTCTGAGTATCGGTTTCTTATTTTTATTTCTTTATATCTTTATTATGTAATTTTCCCATGTCTCTCCTCTATATAAGAGTGCTTAGGGTTCCCTAGAATAAACATCTTTTCTATTTTTCCCAACACAAGTGGGTATACAAGACGGAAGAGTACGCAGAAAACCGTATATACTAAATACCATCTCGCTTATGGTAATAAGTTGATAACTTATGATATCTACCTCTCATGTCGTTCCTCATTTCATGCTTAGGAGATTTATCGATCATGAGACATGTTTCAGAGGTCATACCCTCATATCAACTAGGATGAATATGGCAAGAGAAAAGAGATGGAAGATGAGATAAAGAAGGTAGGAAATGCACCTTTGGCTTATGATTTTGGTGAAAAACATATCTACGCACCCACCTTATGCACCTGGTCCGAACTCTCCTAATGTAGTGAAAGTGGTCAACCACTGCCCCCTGATCTCCTTCTCACCTTCCACCTAGACACCACACCATCTCCTACCTCTAGCTATTGCATGGAAAAAGTGGGTATTAGCATCCCCTCTCCTCAATCACATAAACTTTGAGCACTGCCTCCATTCTACTTCTCCCAGCAATTCTTGCACTGCTCAACCGTAGCTAGCTTCTTCGACTTCAACAGCTCTATAGAATCGTCCAAGTCGTCCAGCGTGATCACCTCATCCTGAGCAACAACACTCCTCTCCTCTCTTTCTATTATCGATGGTCCCTTTGAAAGGCATCAACATTTGGTGAAATGCACCGAGATGTGTTGCCATGTCTTTAGATGTAGAGTCAGATGGTCAAGAGAGGGCAACCCATTCCCGATAGCCCTTGTGACCCAACAACCACGAGCACTCAAAGTGGAAAATGCCACCTAGGCGATTGGATGCCCCAATCTTCTAGCATAAAGGAGCTCCACTCGCACTAGAAAACGATTAATGTGGGAGAGCTTGATGAGTTCTGTCAAGTGTATTGGGAGTTACCAACATCGAACACCTTCAGGATGAGCTTGTTGCCCTTCACAAAGTCTATGAATTCCAGCAAGCCAGGATCATGTCTCCCCACTCATGAGGCCGATCTGCAGCCATTAAAGTAACATCAATATCATGTTGACCAGTCATGGCTGTTGCAGGAACCTAAGTCTCGTACTATGTATCTCATTCCAATGCGATGCTCTTGTGTAGAGTCATTGGGGCCATAAAATGCGGAGATTTCAGGCATAGTAAACCACCGACCCTGCGAATCAAAACCACTAACAATGAAGATGAAGACCTTACCTCCAAGACCTTTGAAACCTCTAAAATGTCCCCATTGCAGCCCTTCAAGATTTTGTTGGATGCCTCGTTTTGACACTACCACCCAAATTGGGGCAATCTTCATCTAGACATCGAATGCTAGGAAGTGTGATCCCACACTTCCATTTTTTGTCTCTTGCAAACCGATAATATTCGCATGTGGGCCAATCAATCTCATCTTCTCAACCTGCCCCAACCCCTAGACATTCCAACGACGATCCTCATAGAGCATTAAAGGGAGTTGCCTTCTCAAAGTTTACCTCCATGCATCTAGCCACCTCCTCAGCTTAAGAAATGGGAGTTTTCGGCCTCACACTCGCCCACGGCCACCTATGCCCATGATCGCCCTCTGCTCCACTTCAAGCATGACCTCGGGAAGCCCCACCAATGCATTGACCCAACAGTCCTTGCTTCCACCATCGGTTACCATCACCAACTCGAAGCCGCCAACCTATAGCTCTTCCTGGTAAAAACTGCCACCAAGTCGTGGTTGACTCCCCCGTCCTTTTAGCTCCCCTCTAATTGCATCCCTCGATTTTCCCCCTTCCATCTTCTTTATAAAATACTCCCCTTGTCCACTAAAGTTATGAGCATGAAGGTTGTGCGCCAACCACCACCAGTGCGCTTGTTGGTTCCACAAGCTCCACAACATAGCTGATGTGAATGTCGGATAATAAACTGAGGTTTGGCATACCAAAAGCTCCCCACCCGCACCAGCAACCAAGCCCACAACAACACTCTTGTCTGCAAGAACATACATGTCCACAACAACAATTGAGCCGATGATCTCAAGAGCGGAACAATATTACGATCTTAGAAATAAGACAAAATCTGATCTCCGTCGGAGATGAGGCTCCTCCAAGATAAAAGACCAACGCTAGAGAAAACGCTAGTGACTGCTATGAATGGAAAGGTTGGAAAATTAGGGCCTTGAGAAATTCCTTCCACTGAAACCATCACCTTAAATCCCTCCCAAGATTGCAACGCAAATCCCAATACCTTCTCCGCCGTCTGTTAGTCCTCCAGCATAACGATCCCTACTGCCACCGACACCGTGGTAATGTTCATTGACACAACGCCTACAGTTCCAGCCTCCCTAATGGATCATGATTGTTGCCTGTAGACCATGTTCCTCTCCTTCTCCACCTACATCATCGACTAAAGAGACACATACATGGTAGAGACACTAATGAAAATACTCAGACGATCCACTTGTATTGCTAGAGAAATTGGTATTGGTCTCGAGATGCATTATCCATCTGCCATCATATCAATACTGGAACCTAGCTGCGATCGAAATAAACAACTAGCACAAGATCTCTGATAGGTTTTAACAAGCATCTAAGCGTCTCACGATCACGGCAATGCAAAGAAACTCTTGTCAATGAGAGAAACCACCTCACCATCATCGAAGTGGTGCTGCTTATGAAGATTGAACTATGTCGAGGATGATGTGATAACTAATCCACCTCCCCCTTGAGCAGGTGTTTTACCTATCACAATGTCAACCCACCCACATATACCAATTGATCGTCTAGTGCCTGAAATCTCCCTCGAAATGCAAACCAGACAAGAACTGAAGATCAGTAATCGTAGTCAGAGTATTCATGGGATCGGAGGTAGTCCCGAGCATCGACTTTGAAGGAGCCTCCCGCAAGTTGCCCTTCATGCGCCAACTCATCTTCTCGATTAATTCTGATGTTGATGCTCACATGTGTTGCATTGGAATCATATTAATGCCCAATTTGCAATATTAGGCCCTTCTGACCACACCTAAAGCACCTCACAATCAAACTCTCGTTGCATGCGCCTATGAGCGACCATCAAAGGCCAAGGGCCTTAAAGAGGGTGTTTGCCACCTCTATATCCACATCACACACATCCTCTCTTGCAAAACCTTCCTCATCTTTCGACCAGACCTCACCCTCCTTCTTGTACATGTATGGTAGCTCTCTCACCCATTTCCTCTCTCGCACCTTCTCCTACTCACTTTTGTGCTGCCAATCGAGTGAGGTTGCTTCGAGTTTTCTCCATCTTTCCTTCTCTCGGTCAAAGTATGGTGCCCATTCTTTTTTCCTTGAAAAGAATTTGTTGTTATTTTTTATTTGTATTTCTTGTCACCTTTCCTTTTATGTCACAAAGGTCAAGTTATAAGCTATTTTTCACTTTCTTTCTTCGATTACAAAATTCTATGATATTCGTTTCATGAATGCAGTCAATGCACTAGAGGATAAATGCGAGCAAAAGGCTTTTATTCCAACCATAATTTAATACTTAAATTAGTATTTGTATGTCGTTCGTTGGAAAAGCGCATAGTCGCATGGAGGTTTTTTTCACTTCGCGACAACTCAAGAGAGGGGGAATTGATTTCGCTAGAAGGGCGGAGGTCTCTCTCCCTTGTTGGTTACATGGAAGACACAACATGAGGCAAGTTTTCCTCGTGGTTGGAGTGAGTGTAGTTATCTACAGCCGGTAATATGTCAGAAATTGTCAAAATGGACATGACAAACTATGAGCTCTGGGCTATGAAGTTCATGAGCCTTATGAAGTCTAAGGGTAAGAAACACATTCTTACCGAGGAGTAGCCGGTGGAGAAAACTAGGGTTAACGTCTCGTGGGAGGTGAATGATGCATATGCTAAGTTTTGGCTCTCTAGTACATTGACGATAGAGATCACCAATGATGTGTTACATCAGCCCATTACTAAGGCAATGTGGGACATCTTCGCATCAAATTATTCTCAAGCGAGGAACCGGACCAAGATCCTTCAACTCCAACATGATATATTTACTATCAAGAAGAATAGACGACCTCTTCATTCACAGTATACATCCTTGCATGGGATGCTTGAGAAGCTCCATAACTTCATGCCCCTCACGGCGACTCCAGAGCAGCAGAAGACATATATGAATGCTACCATGGTTGATGTATTCCTAGCAACCCATGATTCTGAATTTGATGCTGCTCGCTCCCATATTCTAGCGGATGCCACTATTCTTCCATGGAGGAAGCTTTTAGCAGGCTCAACAGGATTACTGTTCCCTCTACAACTACTAGCCAGACGTCTTCGGCGACGGCCGCCTCCTGAGACAGAGGGGACTCTCCTTTTTGTAGGTGCGGATCTCGTGGTATAGGAGATCGCATTCATCAACCCTGCACATACTATCAGCATCCAGGGTTTACTGAAGATACATGCTACTCCAAGCATGGTTTTCCGGCATCAGCCTGCGTAGCGGAGTAGGTTGGGTCTCCTGTTGCTCCTACTTCAGATCAGAGGTTTGATGACCTCGTAGCCAGACTGCGGATATCAAGCTTCCTGCGTCTTCACCATCTCCAAGAGGCCATTCAGATGTAGCAGCCTCCGCATATGCCATTGCTTCTTCTACGACTAGTAACTCAGGTAGTACTTGTGCTTTTACATCATGTCACATATCTGAGATTACTGAGTGAATTATGGTTCTGGGGCAACACATCATTTATGCGGGGACAAAGATCAACTTACAACATATAGAAAGGTTCCTCCAGGGCGTAATGTTTTAAAAACCGAATCGAACCAGCCAGATGAACCGGTTAAACCAAGTACCGGAGGAAAAACGGTTCAACCACCCGGTTATTATTCAGAAAATAAAAGCCTGTCAAAATCCTGTTGGACCACTTAAACCCGACTGAATCTATTGAACCAAACCATCGGTTCAACCATCCATTTTTTGACAAAAATAATTTCAAACAAAATACAAACTTTTTCAGGAAATATTCATAATCTGGTCTCATTTTAACCCATAGAATAGTACTCTGTTATCTCTTCTCCTTTGTTGAAATTAGTGAAGCGGAAGTGGAATCGATAAAACAAGAAACATAAACATGAAGACCAGAGATTTAACGTGGAGCCCTACTCCCTAAGGAGCTGGATGAAACCACGGGAGAAGCCCTCAACGGGGCGGATATTCTATTGAAATTCTTAATGAGTACAGGGGGTGTGAGGATCCTTATATAGGTGCTCAAAGGAGAATATTCTATAGAATATTCTCTTAATAAATAGCCACACAGAATATTCTCTAACACTCCCCCTCAAGCTGGAGCTGAGAAACCTGCAGCTTACAACAAGAAGTATACGACACATCCTCACACGATACATCACAAGAACACATGTCCGTTGCTGGTAGAGGACCACACACGAGGACGGGTCTGCGGCTTTTAGGTCATCGGAACGTATCACTGCCATGCCTGTAGAGCCGCTGCGATATCAGGTCACCGGAACATATCTCTGTCGTGCCTGGAGAAGAATCGCTGCGGAAGAAGTCCAGCGCGTCAAACTGATCGGGTCGTAAAAGAAGAAGTATACGACTCGACGAAGAAGATGATGCTCAGTGAAGACGGATGATCTTGTAGAAATCTGAAGTGATGGTCTGTCAGTCGTGGACGCGCAGATGTCCTGAAGAATTTTGCTTCGACTCCCCCTTTCTCCTATACTTGATAGAATAAGAATCATGGATCAAGTTGGGAGAAACAAAACATAAAGATGGATTTTTTTTAGATCATTTTTTTAAATTGCGTGCGGCTCTTTTTTTTAATTCACGCACCTTTTCTCTTCTTTTTTCTTGCAAAACTTGACTTCTCTTTTTTTTCTTTACGGCTCACGCTCCTCCCTTTTTTATCATTTTTTTCTTGAGCTTTAACGCAGCCCACATGGCCCTTAAACAAATAACATTTTTTTAAATATCGCAATCGGGCTCGGACCCCCATCACTAGGGTTCCCATTTGAAGACCCCCCCTTTTCTTCTATCGGCCGCCGCTGCTCGATGGGGAGGGAGAAGCTGCTGGAGGGAGTCGCATCGCGGGAGGGGGAAGCTGCAGAGGCGATGCGCGCAATCACGCGCGATACCAAGGGGGGCGGCACCGCCTGAGAGAGCTCGCACACTCTGTAGGAGAGGAATCTCCTGCGCCTGAGGGGGAGTTAGGGCACCACTGAGTTGAGTCGTCGGGGCGCGCGGGGGTACGCTGCCTTGACTGTTGACGAGATGGGAGGCCACTGCTGGAGGTGGCGATGAAGATGTGCGCCTGGGGTTTCGCGCGAGGGCACCGCCCGCACTGTGTGCGCCTGGCCTGCACGTGATTCCGCCTTGGATCTTCGGGTGCCGCCTTGGGCTGCAGGTGGTGGTGCCCTGGAAGACTTGAAATTTCTAGCATGAGCTTCCGCTAGGCGTCGAAGAGATGAGGAAGCCTTCGCCTGGAGGCAGACATGCAGCGGCACGCCTGAAGACAAACGCTGCTAGGGCAGGAAGATGTTGGCGAAAATTCCTGGAGAAGATAGAGACGATGCCGCAACCTGGAGTTGAAGGCTGAAACACGATCCCAACACAGAGAAGATCATAATTAGGGTTTCGTAACCCTAGAACTTTATGCTCTTTGTTGACACAGAATGAATGGGTAAAAAAAATCTCCAACGATAAACACAAATAAACTCTTCTCTCTCAAATTGATTCTCAAATCATAAACAAAGAATATAATGAAAATCTTCGAGAATCGACCTGCTCTGATACCATGTTGAAATTAGAGAAGCGGAAGCGGAAGCGGAATCGATAAAACAAGAAACATAATCATGAAGACCAGAGATTTAACGTGGAACCCTAATCCCTAAGGAGCGGAATGAAACCACGGGAGAAGCCTCAGCGGGGCGGATATTCTATTGGAATTTTTCAATGAGTACAGGGGGTGTGAGGATCCTTATATAGGCGCTCAAAGGAGAATATTCTATAGAATATTCTCTATAGAATATTCTCTTAACAAATAGCCACACAGAATATTCTCTAACAGCCTTCACATGTTTCAGTGACTATTATTGCTTGTCTCTTCTTGCTATATGAGTATTGTCTCTCTCTCTCTCTCTCTCTCTCTCTCTTCCCACATTGTGAATGAGGTTGTCAACTAATAACAATAATAAACGAAGAAGACGTTGTCATAGTCATACTATGAGAAGCAGTAAATTAACTAACGGTACTTGTCGTTAATTAGAGTTTAAATACTTTTAAATTTTTAAATTTTTTACATCACATATATGTATTTATATAAATTTTATGAAATATGATTATTATGCCCTTTCGAGTTTTTTAAGAACATTTATATCCCTAACTTTTAAGCAATTTCTTTTGTAATAGATGTACTAAGCCTTCTCCCACTATAAGTAGGGTCGCTATATGGATTCTTGCTCAAATCCATTTTGAAAGATTCGACTATTTTTTATGCTGGTTGTCGACTACCTAACGCAACGTCTGCAAGTGTGTGATTTGAACCCTGGTCTTTTGTGTGGTAGACACATTGTACTACCGCTAGATCATTAAACAATTTCATTTGTGATCCTATATTTTCTTAAATTTACAATATCATCCTTACGTTGGTATAAAATGGGAGTACAAGTGTATTAATAAAAGGCCACTACCATTGATTTTGTAAAAACATAGGGGACACATGCAATTGTATTAAAAGTAAGGGTATAAGTGTTATTGGAAAATTTTGAAAGGACAAGAGTAAACAAATCCTCGAAGGATATGATGTAGCATTTTTTGAGAAAGGCAAGAGTTCA
This sequence comes from Ottelia alismoides, assembly GCA_037367405.1. Lineage (NCBI taxonomy): Eukaryota > Viridiplantae > Streptophyta > Magnoliopsida > Alismatales > Hydrocharitaceae > Ottelia > Ottelia alismoides. Next base: position 57,353 of record JAZKJV010000774.1, read on the forward strand.
AGAGGTCAAATGCAGACCGTTCACTCTTTGTGCAGAGGACACCTAGAGGTATTGTTGTCATCATAGTCTATGTTGATGATATACTTATTACAGGAGATAATGCGCTGGGAATCAAGATGGTAAAATAATTTTTGGGTCGTCGGTTTGTTACCAAGGATCTTGGCACCTTAAGGTATTTCTTAGGGCTATAATTTGCTAGGAATGCACAGAGTCTTGTGATGACCCAAAGTATGTTACAGACATGCTTGTTGAGACATGCATGATTGGGTGTCGACCCTCTAATACTCCTATGGATCCTAGCATGAAGTTATATGATGATAATACAGATGAGGCCGACATGAGGAGATATAGAGAGTTGGTGGGAAATCTCCTCTATCCGATATCTCTTTTGCATCGAGTTGGGTGAATCAGTTCATGGAGCAGCCCCGGCAGGTACACATGGATTCTATATATATATGATTTTGAGATATCTAAAATCTTCTCCATGTGCAGGATTGCTATTCAGAGTAGGAGCAACTCTTTATGTTTCCACATGTGCCGATGTAGACTATGCAGGGTTTCCTAAGGATAGAAAGTCTATTTTGGGTTTCGTTATATTTGTTGGTGGTTCTCTTGTTTCTTGGAAAAACAAGAAACAAACGTTTGTTGCTAGATCAAGTGTCGAATCTGAGTATACAGCTATGACACAAACAAGCACATAAATTATGTGGGTTCTAGCAGTGTTAGCAGATTTGCATATAGATGTACCTATACCCATGCAGTTACAATGTGATAATCAGGATGCCTTATTCATTGCTCATAATCCTGCATTCCATGAAAGAACGAAGCAAATTAAAATGGACTGTCATTATACTAGAGTTATGATTTAGGAGAGTTTGATTTCTACCTCCCATACCAGTTCAGGAGAGCAAAGGGCATATATCTTTACCAAGACATTACTCAGGGGGTCATTTCAGAAGTGTTCTTCCAAACTGAGCATAATTGACATCTATGCTTCATCTTGAGGGGGAGTGTAGTTCTTTGTTCCTATGTACTTTTCTGTTATTTTATTTCTTTATGTTCATCTTATGTAATTTACCCATATGTCTCTCCTCTATATAAGAGAGCTTAGGGTTCCCATGAATAAACAACTCTTTGATTTTTCCCAACAGTGTTTGTTTTTGTTGTATAAACATTAAAATATTAGCGTGGTTAACATGGCAGCTTTCTATTTAATTGGTGTTACCAATAAACTTTGTGTCCTTGAAATAAGACTTCGCATTAGGTTTGATTCTTTTTAAATATGAATGATCTAAATGATTCTTATAGTAGACAAATGGTCTTATTCTTATGTTGGATTGTGTAAATCATTAATTGTCATATAAAACTCTAAAATTGCATTTTATTATTGTATTTTCTAAATTTTAGAAATAAAATATTGCAAATGGCATAATCCACATATGTCCTAACATACTTGTCAGTTTACCTGCTTAAATCTCCTTGCCAAACGAATAATGCACACTTCATTTCTAGACCTTGTCTGGTCTAAACGTTTTTAAAAAGGAATGCTTTCAATGTCTTTTATCACAGAACAAAATAAAAGCACACTTTTTTATATTACAAAGGTGTAAATATAGGGTTTGTAATAGTAGTGTCGGCATAATCAGTGTACAAGCTGATATAAAGTAAGATATGTAATACAATGATATATATGCACACCAAGTTCAACCAAAAAAATGCATAATGACTTGAGACTATAAATACCATAGATTCATAAAGTAGGAAAGTGGTGCTTACCCCATTATCCATTAAAGATTTGAATATTCAAAATCAGGAGTTTCTTGGTGGATTAATTTAATTCTCATCGATGTGTTCCATCAAACTTTTATGTGATCTTGTTGACTTCTTCTATTAACAGTAATTCTACAGTGTCATATAGTTGTTATAGTCAATTATACTCATAGTAGGCTATATCGCTATATATCGGCGATATATCAATATTTGTTGGGAGGGGATATCGATATCATACTATATATCCTTTTATCATATATTGTCGATATTTGATTGATATATCGGCGATATATCATCCATATGATGAATCTGCCAACGCGGAAATTCACTGATATCAGGCTCATATCATCTCATTATAATCCAGATCTCTCATTTCGATCATTTCTTCGTCTAAGCTCTTCTCCAAAGAGTCTTCCTTCCTTGAGGTAACATCTAGATCTACTCCAATTTCTTTGTTGAAATTGTGGAATTTGTTAGGGTTTTTGTTCATAGTTGTTAGGTAATGCATATTCTTATTTTTTGGTAAGATTTGAAGTATTTAGTGAGATATTTGGGGAACTAATTTGGGATTTTTGAGTTATGCTGTGAAACTAAGTTAAGTTATGGATGAATAAAGTTGGATCTCATGTTTTGGACATAGAAAACAAAGCTTTATGGTGTTTTATGTTAATTAAAATTTAGTAATCAATTAAATCCGTGAATTAAAAATTAGATCTCTGATATAGTGAGATATTTGGGGAACTAATTTCAGATTTTTGAGTCGTGTTGTCAAATTAAGTTAAATTATAAAAGAATAAAGTCGAATCGCGAGGATCTCAAGCCAGTACTTCTCAGCCTCGTTGTGCCCCTCTTGATACCAGATCTAGTGATGCTTATCCTCGTCTTGGTATACACATAGGGATCGATGACCATCTATACCGGTAGTATGCCATAGATTACAAGGCCAAGTACTCGTACATGACATGAGAAAACTACAGTGAGTTCATTAAGTCCACAATCCGTTATGAGAGACAACAGGGTTGGAGATGATTCAGATCCTCCAGGGAACTCTTGGTTCTAGGTAATCTCTATTACAATTTAATTTACATTTTTCCATTTATTTTTGTCAGTAGATAAATCTTTGAACTAAAAAAAACATTGTATCACCAGTCATTAATCATTATGTACATTTTTGGAATCAAATGGCTCATCTCAATGCCATTCACTATGTGCCCAATATGAATTTTATCTATGATTTAAGAGTCATAGATGATCTATATGTATTTAATGTTATAAAATCTTGAATGAAATCCATTTCCAGTATCTGTAGGTCAGGAATCAACATTAACAACTATACATTCGATATGATCGATATATACGATATATGGGGTATAAATGATCGATATCCGTGATATAAGTGTGTATTTGTAGGTTATTTGTTGTTTTAATATCTTGGATGATCTTAATTTCTGAAAAAAAATAAAAAAAAGGTTTTTTGAGTCATTTCTGACATTTCCACCGATCTCATCAATATATCGACGATATAGCCCGATATATCATTTTCCGGGCCAATCGATATGACATCTGTATCTGTGGAGGCCAACCAAAAAAATAAATGTTTCTCAATTAAAGATCCAACTGTTCACCACATTTGTATTGTAAATATGCAGTTACGAATAATCCTACCAAAGTAATAGGAATTAGATCTAACACGATTCCAATTTCATGACCCATATATTCAATTTTGGAAATTTATGAAACTCTTCTATCAAGCGCTGATTAATGAACCTACGAAATCCCTTCCTTCCTTGATTATACTTTTATAATTATTTGTGTGTATTCTGTCATATATATGTCAAAAGAGGGGTTGATGCAACGATAAGAACATGCAACTCAAAAACTGCTATTGATGGTATATCTTAAACCTTCACTTGTCAATTTGCTCGATGCAGATGTATTTGAGCATGTTTTCGACCTCCCTCATCAAAAGAGAATGAAACTCTCGTCCAAATAGAGTTCTTGATGCGTGGTCAACGAATGTTTATATTATTTGAATCAGATTTGATCAGATCTATACCATAGGATCTGATTGGGCTGAGCGGGCCTATATAAGATTTATCATTATCGTGAATAGTTGTATATAATCTAAAATATAGAAACTATATACAATTGTGGATCTAAAGCTTCTTATCGTTAAAGAAACAACATAAAAATATCTCTTTTAAAAACAATGGAACAAAGACAAAAATACAATTAGGAGGAATTTTGGAAACATTCAAGGACATTACCAAGGAATTTTTACATTTCAGGGAAATTAGGTGAATCATCACTGATGTTTATTTATATCGGCCACTCGATAAATTGAAATATCGATGAAGTATCGTTGTGTTTTAGCGATATTTAAGGCAATGATAGGGAAGAGGTTCATCGTGGTGATTGATAAGAAACTGATCAAGAGAGGCATGTCGACATTGTTAGGAGAACGAACTGGGTAGGGAGGGCTTGATACTAGCACATGTGGTGGTGAGTGGTGTGGATGGAGGTTAGACCGAGCAAAGAAGCCACGCGATAATTTCACTATCAGAGTAGTGGTCGAGCTCGCGAGGGATGTGTAATATGTGGGCACCATGGAACACTAGCATGTCGTCATGACAGCCACTACCATTGATGTTGGTGTGGTGATCGTTATTGTCCTTGACATTGGCGATGACGAAGGAGGTGGGGATCCAAGCGTGTGTTGGTGGCAGAGGATGTGGGGGGGTTGTAGACGAGCTGGAGTGGGGGGAGATGTCTAGGTTCGGTTGCTGCAGCATGGTTGCATGGGCTGGAGGAATGTGGGAGTGCTTGCCAGAGCTGCACGGGTGGTGGGGGTGGGTGAAATGCAAGTAAGAAGATGAGTTAGAGAATATAAAAAAATGGTGAAGCCTTCTCCCACTTCAAGTAGGGGATTTTTGCTCAAATCTATGTTGAAAGATCCGATTGTTTTTTACGTTGCTTGCCAGCTACCTAATGCAACCCCTACAATATGAATTAGAGTATATTTACAAAATTAAATGGATATACTTTAATAATTAATTTATAGAAAATTTATTTTGTTTTAGCCCTTTAAGAGTATTATATAATGGTTTGATCAATTAGTCTTAACAGCAGAGGCATAAGTGATATACTACGATATTATGAAGTAGGGCACATGTGAACATAGTTTGATATACCAATTAACCGTATTAGTTGTATTTTTGAATTTGGAATAAAAGGAAGAATAATGTTTCCTAGCACGGGACAGAGACGAAAAGATCATTTAGTTGCAGGGACACAAGTGTGAAAATCTTATAAAAATAAGACTTAAATTGTTAGACTACCGTTTCTACTTATTTAGATTTATTGTATACATGCTACATGATTGCTATTTTTTTATGATGATTATATTTTCTTTTAAAAAGTCAATATGTTTGTCGTGATTTCTTAAGGATAGTAGCTTTTACTTTAATGAAGAGAAGATATATACTGTACATTGTGTACAACCAGTGTTATAAGATGATCTGTGCTGGTGCATTGAATAGCCCAAAATGAATCACTGAACACTTGATTCCAGATCATGGTGAATACTCATTTAGAATTACGAAATTCACTGCAAATCACAACAATTTATGGCATTATATTGTTGTATTGCGATAACTTGTATTGTTTGAATGGTTTTACAATCAAATTATCCTGTTGAAGTGGTTTTTTGTTTAGTCCTATTTTTACATCAACTTAGAGCCATTTTTATTATATTTTAAAAAAGTTAGGGCCATTTTGATATCAATTTTCTGGCATATTGATATTGTTTTTTACATTGAATGAACATGACGTGTCACAACATTAATTTTCATGACCTTTTATTCGGTACTCTTTTCATTGTTAGAACTGTCAATTTACAAGGGGAATTGTTACAAATTTAAGAAATTGATTTTTATTACTTTTAGGTGGATCACCTGACCATACATCGGCTGGGTCTGGGCAAAAAAGGCCTAGTGTGTCCTCCGGAAGTAGGACCAGAGGCCCATCATCTTCCAGTCGGAAGGAATTTCTTCGAAGATTTGTGGATTGTGAAATCTTGACCGAAAACCTGGAAGATTGGTTTACTGAGATATCTGAAGAATCAGAGTTTAGGAAGCCCTCCTTTGATGTACCCTTTGATTTGGCAGAGCTTCAGAAGTTTGATTATGCATTAGAAGGGATACCTTTCCAACAACTCATACGAATGCCAAATGCTCTGTATGCTTCGACATCTGATGCGGTTGAAGCAATGGCACATCTTGCTATCGAGGACTTTCTTCACGCAAGTGTGAAGGGACTATGGCAGTCATTTTGGAGCAGCGATATGCCAATGCCATTTTCAGTTGCTTGTCTGGACAGTACAAGTTCCAAATTCTATCCAGCTGAGAAAGCTATTGCACATGGTAAACTTGAAGGTCTCTGCGCGACTTGCATATTGCTGAAAAGTGGCAGGAGTTCACGTGCGAAGTGGGATCAGATTGTTGAGCTCGCCCTCTTAAGGCCAGATATAGGAACACTCTCAATGGGGAACAACCAACAGCCATCTCTGTGTGTCCTTGGAGAAGCCCTATTCTTTGCTCTGCGGGTACTGGTATCACGCAGTCTAAGCAGATCTAGTACAGTTCTCCGCAATTCAAATTTTGCTTTTGTATTGCTTGTCGATTCTCAATATGGAGGGGTGGTGAAAATAGAGGGTGATGTGAACAAGCTTGACTTTGATGCCAATAATGTGTATGTTAGTGCAGCAGAATGGATCAGGGATCATTCTCGTGTCACGGTTTCTCCTGTTGATCGGGTATGGAATAAATTGGGAAATGCTAATTGGGGTGACATCGGAACACTGCAGCTGCTCCTTGCAACATTTCACTGCATGATTCAATTCTGTGGATCCCCAAGACATACCATGGAGGATTTGGCTGGTGAACATGGTAGCCATCTCCAGAGTCGACGGACAGAACGGGAATTGGTTGATCCACATGTTAATGCTAGTAATGCAAATGGTATGTACGAGTTCCAACAGCGCTCTGCTTCTCCTGAGATAGTTGAAGTGCAGGAGGAACTTGCAAGACTTGAAATAGAGACATTGAAATTAGAGGAGGGATCCGTTTTGTGGCTAGACGATGAGATATCCCACCAAGGTTACCAGATAAACCAAGTGTTAAGCACAGGGGAACTTCCAATCTATAGCTCTTCACCTATAGAAGAACCTGGGGCGTCGTTGATGCTTTACATTGGTGCCAGCCCTTCTCAGTTGGATCCAGCACGGGAAGACATGACCTTGTGGTATCAGGTGCAGAGGCAGACTAAAGTACTGAACATGATGAAACATAAAGGCCTTTCCAGTAAGTATCTTCCTCAATTGGTTGCTTCTGGCAGAGTGATTCACCCTGGCGAGTGCAATAAACCGAGCTCCAGTGGGAACTGTGGTCACCCTTGGTGTGGAACCCCTATTCTTGTTACCTTCCCGGTTGGAGAAACTATCTCCGACTTGGTGCGAAATGAGAGATTTAATAGTAATGAAGCCCTCAGATGCTGCCATGATATATTAACTGCCCTTTCAGTATCAGCTTCGGTAGGGATCCGACATGGTGACATTCGTCCAGAGAATGTGATTCGTGTGACTTCAGGCGCAAAGTCCCCATATTATGTACTTGTTGGATGGGGCCATGCTGTTTTAGATGACAGAGACCGCCCCCCGCTGAATCTCTTCTTCTCATCTACACTTGCCCTTCAAGAAGGGAGGCTCTGTGCAGCATCCGACGCGGAGAGCCTGATCTATCTATTGTTCTTTTCATGTGGAGGGACTCTTCCAGAACTGGATTCTGTTGAAGGAGCCCTCCAATGGAGAGAAGTATCATGGTCAAGAAGGGTTATTCAGCAGAGGCTCGGGGAGATATCGGCTGTCCTCAAAGCTTTTGGTGATTACGTGGACAGTCTTTGTGGGACTCCTTATCCGATAGACTATGAGATCTGGCTTAGGAGATTGAAGAGGACCATAAACGAAGACGAGCATGGCAAACAAATTGTCGTTTCAGGATAGAGATTTAGAGTCTTTGTTTTGGGTAGCTAGTGTAGTGGCACATATTTTGAGTTCCCTTCTGGTCTCAAATGTTGGTTTTTGAAATGCCGGCTCTGTGGAAATCCCGTCATCTCGAGCATCAATGTCACGATCACCCAGTCTACCATGCTGATGCACCTCCCAACTCATGTTCAGAGCTGCATGGAAGAAGCCACCATCGTGCCTCATCGTACTCGATCATTCTTTCCTCGATGTTTCGGACCTTTTGGTTAATTTAGAAACTTGTGCGTAGATGATTGTGATGGTCTAGCTTTTCTGTTGGGAGTATATCTTGGATAGTTTTGGCAGTTGCTGTTGAACTTCCACAGACAAACAAAGGCATCTCTGTGTTCGGCTGCTGTGATGCTTCAGTCTTCAGGGGATGATACCTATGTCGAGCTTCCAGAAGTTCCACATGACAATCCGATCTATCCAAGAGCCCATCACTTTCGTTTGATCAATTGAGGCTTCATTTTGCTTTGCCATTATTTTTATAGCTGTATTATTCTTTTCCGTCTTCTCGAGATTGAGATTGGTTATTCTGATAATATAGGTTTCAGGGTAGTGTCTCCCAATGGTGTGCAGGTTTGGTTTGTGTCATGGAACATTTATGTAAATCTTGTGTTTATGTTAACAGTTGATTCATGGAATTCTGCCGTCTTTAAATACCTGTGAATGGTGATAATCTGTGATGCTTTTACTGCTGTATTCTGCATCCTCTCGATGGGCATCTTGGATGTTATAAAATTGGGATATTTACACCCATATTCCTGAGTAACTTCGTAATTACCCGGATATCCTCCATAATCATGAATTACATCAACCTTCCGTTAGTTTAGTTCATTAACTCAACCATATATGTGAGTTAATCTAACCCAATTCGTGATCTAACGACTGAGATTAATCGAAAGAAGGAAAGAGGAGGTGGGATTCATCCTGAAGCTTGCTGCAGGCGGTGGGGTCTTTCACGAGGGCAACAGGCAACGACGAAGGTAGGCGGGCAGAGGGGACCTGCAGGTGGAGGCGCGACGAGGGGGGCTGCATGCGAAGGCGCGCAGGGGGTGGGTGGGGGACTTGCATGCGGAGGCGCGAGGGGGGAGGGGGGATACGTACAGGCGAAGGTGGGGGGGGGGGACTTGCAGGCGGAGGCGCGGGGAGAGGGGGGTGCAGGCGAAGGCGCGCAGGGGAAGGTTGGGCTGCAGGCGGAGGCGTAGCGGGGGGGCATGCAAGCTGAGGCGCGGGGAGGGGGGGTGCATGCGGAGGCGCGGGGAGGGGGGCGCAGGCGAAGGTGTGCGGGGGGAGGCTAGGTTGTAGGCGGAGGCGCGCGGGGGAGGGGGGACCTGCAGGCAGAGGCACGCGAGGGGGTTGGGGGGGGGTGTTAACCTGGACTTGCGAAGCGCGGGCCGTGGGGAGGGGGGGGAGCACGACCTGGGGCTTGCATGACCTGGGGGCATGGTGGGCCGCAAGAGGGCGGGGGCTCCGACCTGGGATGGGAGCTTTGCTTGGAGGACGAAGGGGAGGAGGAGCTAGTTGCTGCTTAGAGGGTGTGGGTGCTGGTTGGAGGACAAAGGAGGCAATGAGGAGGAAGGGGATAATGAGTTTATTTGTAAATAATTGAAAGGCAACGGGTATAAAATGCAAAATACTTGACGGATACCATTATAGTTAACGGATAATTAGATGAAAGTTAACACGGGGTTATGAGTGCAAGAGTTACGTACTATTCACGGTCTTGAGTGTAGTTCGTGATTATAGAGGGTATCCGGGGTAATTACGAAGGTTTATGGGTGTAAATATCCCTATAAAATTCCATGTATGTGCTTCCAATCATGTGGTTGATATAAAGGATGCACTGGCAAAATTTTGGAGCCATCCGAAGGATGGCATTGGGATTTGCGGTGATCCAGAAATGCGAGAACACACTGAGATGATTTGAATACTTTCTTATTTCAAAATAAATGGCATCGTCGTCGATCCACAAAGCAGATCTATGTTAAAAACATCGACAACAACGGCTTTTTTCTGCCTTTCCAGCACGAAGGATGATGCATAAAGAGGCTGCACTAAATTTACATGCTTTCTATTCTCATCATCTTTCCATGTTGAACTCTTCTCTGTATGATTCGGCAGAAATTCACATCGACCGCGACAAATGACGAGAACAATTACTGAAACTTTGAGCAGTGGTACTCCAAATGCACATGTTTCTCCTTCAATCAACTTCTACAGTCGGCATGAGATGAACAGATAAGGAAACACAACATCTCTTTACATCGAGAAAAAAGTCCGATACGCGTACAGAACTCAGTATACAAGCTGTGGCTCGAAATCGGCGAAGTCGACGGATCCAGATTCCACCGGAGGCATCAAGTAAGCAGCCACGAGCTCAGAAACCAGCCCCGCGATGAGGGGTATCTTCTTCAGGTTCTTCACCAGTGGAAGGTTGTACTTCAGGCTCTCCCCAACAGCAATCAGCTTCTGGTTGTACTCCACCATCCTCTCCAACTTCCTCTGGAACTCCGGGTTCTCGACGTCCAAAACCGCGGGGAAAATCCTCGCGGTTGTCCGGTTGGTCTGCATACGAGATGTACAGATGATGAAATCACAGTGTGGGTTAAAGATCCTTGTTATTGCATTCTGAATAATTACCTCGATGATGACATGCATGTCGAATTCCTTCGTGTTGAGGCCGATCCCCTCGTAGAAAGCAGTCCTCTGGCAGTCGTTCAGGTACATCGTCACGTAAACCTGCCAGAACCGATCGAAACTGTAACACCCTAACCCCAAACATAGTACCACATAGAAAACTCACAAAGTGTGGGTGTGGTATATAAGTGGTGGAGATTACTACCTGACAACTTGGGCTTAAGCATTTTGGGTGGTTGTCGAGTCCACTTGGTCTGAACCCAACAAGTTGTCAGGATCAGTTTCCTCAATAATGACTGAAGACCTAAGGCCGGGATGTTACAAATGGTATCAGAGCCAAATTCTCTCTTATAGTGGAAAGGGCTACCCGAAAGGTGGAGCCGCCCCTACAAAGAGGTTGGAGGAAATGACTACCCGGAGGGTGCAGCCGCCACTATCACTGGGAATAAGTGATGGGCCATGTCGCAACGATGACGTTGCGAATATAAATAGGGGAGGTTGTAACACCCTAACCCCAAACATAGTACCACATGGAAAACTCACAAAGTGTGGGTGTGGTATATAAGTGGTGGGGATTACTAATTGACAACTTGGGCTTAAGCATTTTGGGTGGTTGTCGGATTCATTTAGGTCCGAACCCAACAAGTTGTCAGGGTCAGTTTTCTCAATAACGGACCGGGGACATAAGCCCGGGACGTTACAGAAACTCTCACGCCATATGTTGATTCGATCCAAAGCGTTAACTGGAAGAAGATCTGGTTAATTACCGAGAGGCAGAAGAAGCGTGACCAGAGCTTCGCCTTCCAGTCGTTGAGGAACTGTGGCTGGGCCTTGAGGAGCGCCGAGAAGAAGTCACCGTGACGGTTCTCGTCCTGGCACCAGTTCTCGAAGTACTTGAAGATGGGATAGAGCTGGTACTCGGGGTTTGCCTTCAGGTGCCTGTAGATGGTGATGTACCTCCAGTACCCGATCTTCTCCGACAGGTATGTCGCGTAGAAGATGAACTTGGGCTTGAAGAACGTGTACTTCCTTGCCTTTGTCAGGAAACCGAGATCCAGCGCCAGGTTGAAATCGGACAGACCCTTGTTCAGAAATCTGAGAATTGCCAACATCAAGATTTACCCATAACAAGATCAACACGGATTCGTCGTGAATCACTTACCCAGCATGCCTTGCCTCGTCCCTTGACATGAGCGAGAAGATCTCGGCCACCACAGGGTTGGTTTCTGCCATTCAAATCCTCACATGGATCAGCTAAAGAAGACCAAATTTTCTTTCCATGATTCTAGTTGTATAGTTCATGAGGTTCTTCCAGTTTTTCGCAGTGTGTTGGTTAGATTTTCTTTAGAATTGCAAAAAAAATCGAGTCTTTGGGGGGGGGCAGAGTACCTTGAGCCTCCTGCCGAGCTCCTTGTAGAGCAAGAATCCCGAGAACTCGGCAGTGCACGACCTCTCGAGGAACTCGACGAAGATGTTCCGGAGGGGTCCCTGCAGCTTGTCGGCGGCCTCCTTGAACTCGGGGTTGCGCACGAAGTGCGTCTGGTTGTAATCCGTCTTGAACTCGTTGAGCAGCGCGGCGAACTCCTCCTCGTTCAGGTTCTTGTTCATCTCGGTGTTGAAGAGCGCCTCCATCTCGTCGAAGTCCGTCGTGTAGAACCTCGGGGTCAGCAGAGTCTCCTTGATCTCCGTGGTCTTCTGCGACTTCTTCGCGGGGGGAGCGGATGAGGATGCCGACATCCTCACGGTGAAAACCGGCGGCCTCCTGGAGGAGAGGCGGGCGGAGGGGAGGCCGAATTTGGAGCCGGTGGTGATGGGTTTCACGAGAGCCATGTCCGGTGCTTTCGCCGCCGTCCTCGTCGCCGCCGCGACAGTGTGGGGATGGTGTGGGAATGGTATTGCGGCTCCGAGAGATTGGGGGTTAAAATGGAAGGAAAGGGAAACGGTGGGATTTTTATCCAAAAGAAATCTATGGGTTTGAATCAGGATTTGCCACGTGGCATGTTAGCATTGCCTCATCATGTGCGATCTCAGCTGATGGCCATTGGCGGGGACACGTCGATGTCTTCGTGGTAAGGTGCTGACGTGGAGGTGCCTGTGGTCGATTCTTAATGCTGATGGCTAATTTATGATGCAGACCCTTGTGGTTTTGACCCGCTTTATTTCTGGTTAGTAATCTTTTAGGTCATGTTTGGATTGAGGGTTAACTTTTCCTTGGGGGTTTACCCCTCAAAATCCGCACATTCTTTCACTTATGGGATCTACTTTTCCTCTATTTTTTAATACATTATATAATTCATTTCGCTTTCATCTATTTTATCAAAAAGTAATATATTATACTATCATATCATCTAAAAATTATAAAATAGTCAACTTCTACTCATTTTTCCTAACTTCAATACAACCACATCACATTAACTAATCATTTTTTCAAACTCCAATACAATTATATCACAACAAACCCACTCAACACAAAACCCTCTATCCAAACATCAAAATACAATAATGGGTTACCCTCATCCAGTTTACCCCAAGTAACCTGGCAACCAAACGCACCCTTAGACCCCGTTCGATTTAAGGGGTGGGGAGTTTATCCCCCGAAACCCATTTTTATCTCTCATGTGGGTCTCACTTTTCTTTTTTAATACATTAAATAAGTTGAATTCTCTTTTATCAATTCCATCAAAAAATAATATATTATACCATCATATCATATAAAAATTATAAACTACTCTACTTTTACTCACTTTTCCAAACTTTAATACAATCACATAAATAACTGTACACTTTTTCAAACTTCAATACAATCATAGCACAATAAATTCACCTCCAGTTTAACACTTTATCCAAACACTAAAACACAAAATGAGTCACCCTCCACAAATTCAACTCGTCCTAACCCACGTACCAAATGCACCCTTAAAGTTCGGGGAGATAATTTTGCCGAGACGAACATTAGTTATTGTGGGATAAATGACAGCCGTGAAGATAGGCCTTATTCATACATCAAGGAATTCAGAGAATTTTACGTGTTAAAAATTAGCGAGACGTAGGATGGAAATATTGCATTCTATGGAGGTGAAATTAAAATTATCAAAAAATAGTTCCATTGGTAAGAAAAATGATATGAAAATTGCAAATTGGCATGCCCGGGTATCCTAAATCCGAAGTTTCTGGAAAATGATGAGAAAATATCTGGGTCCAGCGGTTTCAGGTGCATGGACAGAAAAAAAAGTATTTTTCAGAAATTGAATATTGATGGTAAAAAATGAGACAAAGCATGATATCTGATGCCAAGCCAGACAAATACATTTTCTAATTTAAACATTAACATAGGAATGCATCATATACCCTGCTATCTATTTTTTCTAAATAGAAAATATGATTTATTGCAATCATACTGTTTGGTTGCGTTGGCTCAAATCGGAATACCCCTCTTTCCAATCCTCTCAATTCTCTTCACAGTTTACTATTCACAGGGTACCCCAACTCAATCCAACTCTGCCCAATCATGCAACCTAACGGACCCATAGCTCTAGGGAGCCTCCCCCTCCTCGACCTTGTCGATGGCCCAAGAACTTGCTTTCGAGCTCGGTTGAGCACAATTTTTCGAGTTTTAAAAGTTGATGATTTTAGTATGGAAAATTATCATTTTTTAACCTGATATAGATTTCATGATCTGACTTCGGTAGGCAAACTTTCAATTGACGAAGATGGTAGAATTATCTAGTGACTAGGTTTTCTATGTATTTTTGGAATGTTTTTAAAGATATACGTGTTTTTTGGTAATTTTTATAGTGTGTCTTTGTTTTGAAATTGTTTTATGTATACCTATATGATATGGGATATATGTATTTTTTTCGTAATTTTTTATTTGCATTATATTATTTTTATTTTATTTTTCTAAATTTTTATTTTTTAAATTTCTATTTTTGTGTTTTTAATGAGTTTTAATAAAAAATGACTAAGCTTTTAAAGGAACTGAGTATTAATAAAAATGTTCTTTTTTATTTCCTGAAATATATATACAAAGCTCAAATTTAAGTTTTAAAAAGTTTATATATTTTGTACATATTTTTTGTATTATTGAATGATTTTTGGATGTTTATAAGTTTTTATGGATTTTAGAAAATTATTTAATTGGGAAACAACGAATTTATATCACATGGTACCGTTTTTGTGATTGAGGCACCGGAGAACCGCAATAAGGATGGGCAATGTCGGTGTGATCCTTTGGTGGCTTCTCGGGATGCAAACGATTATGGATATATTTTTATCCGATCCATCACCGTATCTGTTTTATATAGATTTCGACATCCGTATCCGTATTTGTATCCCTTTTAAAATGGATGCGGATATGGATATTGTTTTGATATCCGTAAACATCTGTATCTATATTCATATATCTGTTTTTGTATATAAATAGTCATAGATTTATTTATAATCATATATAGGATAATTCTATACCTTCTTTTACCATATTTGTATAATTTTTATAATACAAACACATTTAATAAATTTATATCACGTGTTTTCCATCCAATTTGTATATATTTAAGTTGTTTCTATAGATTATTTCTAACATTACTCGTATGCAATCAGTATCCATTTTTTAAGGATGTAGTAAGATAGTTTTAATATGCATCAATATATGTATCCACATCCATATTCGTATTCAAAAACGGATAAGGATACGCTAATACCTATATCCATATCCGTATCCAACCGTTTGCATCCCTAGCGGGGGCGTACCCATATACGAGATATGGGGGGCACGTGCTCCCCCCCCCTAAATTTTGGAAATTTCATATAATCCCATTCTTCTTTCATTATTTTAAAATAAAGGGATAATTACACCCATAACCCTGAGTAATTCCTCAATCTCAATCATAACCCTGCATAATCGTGAATTACATGAGGAACCCTGAGTAATGCTTAACCTTTACACGACATGACCCTGTGTCAACTTCCGTTTCGAATTTCCGTTAACTCAGATGGAAAAGGTTACATGTGGACAATTTTGCCCCTCAGAACTTTTTATATTTATAAATTGATTGCTCTGGAAGCCTTGAAGGCCCACACCCGTCGGAGCTCCAACCCCCCGCCTGCCGGAGCCCCGACCCTCCTCCCGCCTGCCCGCGCCCCAACCTTCTTCCCCCTTTCCTCCTCCCTATCGACCACTTCCTCCTCCCCCTTCCTCTCCATCCACCACCACCTCCTCCTCCTCGTTGCCGACCTCCGCTCTGCAGCCCTCCCCCCTCGTTGCGCATGCCTCCGCCCTACAGCACTCCCACCGTCTCCCCCCCTCTCGTTGCGCGTGCCTCCACCCACCCGCATGCGCACCTCTGCCCTGCATCCCTCCCTGGTGCTTATGAACGCTCCAGTGTCGCATCTATTTCTCCTTGCATCAGTCCACCACTCCGACATTGGCTTCTCCACAGCAGTCCGGTGTCCACGCCTCTGTATCAATCCCCAGAGGCTCCACGCCTTGCTCCACCTTCGTGGCTTCTTCGGAGGGAGCTCCATGTTAGAATTCTCCTTGTAATCAAAGCATTCCGCACAGTCGTAATTCGACACCTTCGCGTTGGAGACACAAGTGAATTCTTCATGCTCCACTACAGTTGGCGGTTTTCGTACTGATCCCGACCGATCCATACTCCGCCTCCTGCGTGCATCAGAGTAGTACTCTCTTGTCTGCAAATTCCCACCAGGGATGCTATGATCTTCCTCAACAGGGATTAGCCCGTCTGACCTCTGCACGACCTCAGCGCGATCATCCTCTACGAAAGAGAGCATTGATGGCATCCATGAGAATACTGAGCGGTTGTGGAGGTAGACGTCCCATGAGACACAGGGCTCGTCTATGGAATAGTGTGGGTTATCGAATGAGAAACGGCCGGCGTCAAGGGAGAACCTGGGGACAGTGTCGCAGGATCGCCGCCCTAAGGCATCATCGGCGACCTCGGACTGTGTTTCCCGGAGCCTCCCGACGACGGGCTTGCCGGGAGCATGGGTCTTGGAGCTCTGTTTCTTGAGCTTCTGCTTGCTCCTCCAGCTCCTAAGCTTTCTTCTGAAGACGGAGGCGACAAGCCATAAGCTTCCTCGGATCTCCCTAACGGGTCGCCTCGCCTGGGCGTCGAGATCTATATGCTCCTTCATGGGTCGAACATCTTCTACCACGATGGGCGCGTCGATATCGCGTTGTTGGTTTGTGGGTACCTCGTGGGACTGCTCCTCCTCCTCATTAAAACGTTGGAAGAGGGAGGAGAGGTTGTTGCGGGCGCGGACGTCGCAGGAGCGGCGCTGGGACCCGCACTCCCCCCCAGCGACCAACGGCGACCGACCAGCAACCCCCCGTACCCTCCTCGCAACCCCCCCCCCTCGACGACTGACCAGTAATCCCCCGCACCCTCCTTGCGACCACCCCCCCTCCCCGCGTGAGAGATCGACGCACAACCCCTGCGCACCTTCCCCTTCCTCGCGTACACCTAACGACCCGTACCCCCCTCGAAACCCTCTCCCATCCCTCCGAGCTCATCCCCTTGGCCGCACCGATCCCTCCCCTGCTCGAAGCCTCCCAGCCAAGCTCGAAGCACCCCCGCCCGCCTCGGCCTGCAACGGAGTTCCTCCCACCGCATGCAAGTCAGACCTGGGGACATTATCCCATGTCAGCCAACCGACATTTATTTTTTTCCTTTTATTTTTTTATTTGGCTAATCCTAGTCGTTAGATCATAGTTTGGTTAGATAAACCCACCCATATGGTTGAGTTAACATATTAAACTAACGGAGGGTTATGTGTGTGAAACGGAGTAACTATCCGGGGTTTCCCATGTAATTCGCGATTATGCAGGGTTATGATTGAGATTGAGGAATTACTCAGGGTTATGGGTGTAATTATCCCTAAAATAAAATACATCCATCTAGCCTCCCCATCCATCCAAGTTGTCTCCTCTCTTGCATTCTCTGTCGACGCTCAACTCGAGTCGATGTTGTTGTGCCTCCCCTTTCCACGATGCCGACTCCCCGTCCGTTGGCATCCTCGGATCCCAATTATCTTGCACACTGATAGTGCGTGCCCACCCTCCATCTCTTGAGCAACATCACCTCCTCTCTCGCATTCCCTTTGTATGTCTAACCCGAGCTGTTGCACCTTCCTTACCCATGGTACTGGCTCCTCCGCCCGGTGGCATCCCGGGCTCCCTTGCACAATGGCATCATGTATATATGCATAGGTGCGCCATGTGTTCATGTTGGCTCCCCCACCTGCTCAACGGGTCACTCTGCTTCCCTCTTATACATGTCGGACTGTCAAGCCGTGACTTCTTATTTATTTATCATTATTATAATTGTTTATAAGTGTACCCCCTTAGTCTGTAATCCTGAGTCTGCCACTGATCCCTTGTTCTCTGCCATCATAGCACCGATTAATATGATGCCATCATAGCACCGATTTTACATTGTTCATGATTCTTCTTGCTGTAAAAACCCCTTTAAGAACCCATTATGTTCAACTTCAACATTAAAACAAGTTGCGTACTCATCTAATATGGTTTTCCTCCCTAAATAAGTTCATTTTTATTTAAAAACAATATAAATGTGAAGAACGTATTTTGAATTGATACACAAATATTTTCAAAACCCCCTCAAATTCTTCACATTAAAATACATACAAATTTTCTTTTATAAATCAGCACAATTAATGGAACATAAAGTGGGATATCTTGTTGGAAGACGTTTAAGGAGACAACATTTTAGTACTCTCTAATGGGCCTGTTTGGTTACTGAGTTGAACTGGGTTGGGCTGGGTTGAGGTATCCTCATGTGAATATTAGTTGTTTGGATGACTGAGATGGTTGGAATGATAATTGTGATGTGATGTAACATTGATTATATGCTATATTGACTTTTTTAATGACTATAATATGTTTTTTATATTAATAAGTATATTTGAACAAGTTTAAAAATTATTATACCAAATAAATTGTAGGGTTAATACAAGTAATACCAACCCAGGAATGCCAGGTTGGAGCTGGGAGTATGCCAGGGTACCGCGGGTACCCTGGCAACCAACACAGGCCCTCTGAGTCTGTGAGAGTACTCTAATTGGTTGCCCTCTCGGTAAAGGGAGACAACATTTCAGAACTTGGATGCAACCAATAATTCGAGAAAAAGAGAAAACTTTACTCCCTTATCGCATACATTCTTACATGTAACTTCCTATGTTTCTCGTAAATTTTTTCTTGATCTATTATGCATATTAAAATGTTGAGATTGAACACAATGGGATCCTACTACTTCTATTGTATTTCACATGAGCATGGCATAATTTTTTGTTTTCCTAATGACCTTCAAGTTTCTTAATGACCTTCAACAGAGTTGTGATGGAGCTCCAACAGCTCTCTAGTGAGATAAAAAGGCTTTTTTTGGGTGAATGAAGTGAAAAATAAAATGAGAATGGAGCCAAAGAGGGTGAGTTAATTCACTTACATAATGGGTTTTCATTATATTTGAGAATTCTAATTCTAATATCTACAAATTCTTATATGGTCATAACTTCCTGATACGATCTCAGATAATCATAATCCTAGATCCACAGATTCATCTTCACAAAATTTTTTCGATCAGTTCCACTTTTTCATCCATTCATGCGTAGGAAATCATATAATCTTAAAACATGCTAGATAATAAGGAGTGTTGACCCTATTAATCAATGGAGAAAGTCCCATATTCAATGAGAAAGCCTTGTGAAGAAAATCCCATCTTTGATCTTGTGCTTGATTTGTGATTGGTCCTCATATCAACCAAATTATTTTATTGAGATTTAAAGTCTCCCATGGCATCTCCAGATGCCTAATCAAAATCAAACACTTTTAAGCCATATTATTCTTTTTATTACATGAATTCTACCTTTTAAAAACATAACACAAAATGTACATACTTCTAAAAAAATCAAAACTTTTACATCACTATGTCCTCCCTTTATTGAGTAAAAGAGTGGTGCATGTAACCTTTTAAGTCTAAATTAAAAAAAAAGATCAAGTGGATCATGTACACTCCCATTATCTGCAACATTAATTAATGGTAAAATAAACACTTTAAATAATATAAAAAATCTTATACTTAGGTCGAGAGAGAAAATACGTAGGTGTGGCAACAGGGAAATCAAATTTGGTGGATAAGAAGGTAGATGTTTTTTTGCTTTCTATTTAACATAACAAAGCCATCTCTTGAAAGAACTGATTCTTCGAGAGGCGGCTTCAATCCATAACTACAGTTTGGCTCTTCCTCTATCTTGCGACGGTGCTCTATCTTGTTATAATAAATAATGATAAAAAAATTTCAGCTACCGTATATGTCCAAATATATTTTCTGGTCGTCGCAACAAGAAAGCTACCTTTTAAAAGTGTAATGCAAAATGTACATGCTTAAAAAAATTCGAACTTCTACATCCATATCATCATATATCATCTCTTTATTGAGCAAAAAAATATCGCATATAACTTCCCAAGTCTAAATTAAATAAGAGTTCCACTTGATCATGTAGAGTCTCATTATCCGCAACATTTATTTAAAGTAAAATTAATACTTTAAAGTGCAAGAAAATCTTTATAATTTGGAAGATAAAATCTAAGGATATGTTTGATCAAGGGGTTAACCCCTTTTTTGGAGGGTTTACCCTCCAAAACTCATTCTCTATCTCTCATGTGTGGTCCATTCTCCTTCTCTTTTTTAATACATTAAATAAATTATTTTTCTTTCATCCATTCCATCAAAAAATAATTTATTGTACCATTATATCATCTAAAAATTATAAACTGATCAACTTCTAATCACTTTTCCAAACTTTAATTTTATCACATCAAAATAACTGCTCACTTTTTCAAACTTTAATACATTTACATCACAACAAACTCACTCAACACTTAACCCTCTGTCCAAACATCAAAAACAAAAAAGTAAACTACTCAACTTCTAACCATTTTTCCAAATTCTAATATAATCACGTCACAATATAACTGTTCACTTTTTCAAACTTTAATACAATTACATCACAACAAACTCACTCAACACTTAACCATCCGTCTAAACATCAAAAATAAAAAAAACGAGCTACCCTCTCCCAGTTTAACCCGGCTAACCAAAATCAACCGCACCTAAAAGTTAAACCCTAACCCTAATTGCCCGCGCACAAGCCCCCATTTGAACGAGGGGAAAATCTCAAAGCGATACGGGCAGGATCACAGCCTGAGAATTTCCCATTTCGGTCCGTTCTTCTTGTAATCCTCTGCAAGGATGCCGGGCTTCCCACTGCCAGGATCAGGCACAGACTCACAGTTTGCGAGATCAATCGTGAATTCAGTGAGCATCTTCTTCCCTTCTTGCAATCCTGCAGATTTTGCTGCTGGATCGCTTCTTTTTTCAAGTTCTGAATCCCTCTCTGCACGGTAACTGCGGAGAATCTCTCAGACGAACGAGCGAAGGAGACTTACGAGAAGATTCTGGTAATTGTTGTTTATAAGCTGTTCCACTGCTCTTCTTCTATGAAAAAGATTTTATATTGGGATATTATGTGATTTTCTTCTCATAATTATTGTTCCACAAGAGGACTTATACCTGAATACCTTAAAATTCTACGTAAAATCGGCAAATTTGAGGCATTCGCCGAATATTTTCGTGCTGTGTTTGCTTAGTCTCATTGCGGTAATGACAATGAAGGGAATGGGATCATTGGGATGTCCTGTGCACTGCTCGATACTACATTTTTCCACGGATTTTGCTTATCATTGTTGTGTTTTGATCATTTCGTTTTGATTTTATATTAATAGGGAAAAAAACTCTTGTTTCTTGACTGTGCTTGTACTACCATTATGGGAACATGGTGTTGTACATGCCAGAAAAGCAGCGATGATGTTACTTGGACCATGTTTGGATTATCATTGATGTAGTAGTGGGTGAAGAGAGAGGAGTTTGGGTATGAGGAGCGGTAGAGAATACCTGTCATGCTATGTAGGGCACATGAAGGATGAGGGAGGAATGTGGTTAAAAGTTTAGGTAAGAGAAAGAACAAAGGAAAAAGGAGATCATAAGCAGGGGAGTACTCAAATTTCTACACCACTCACCGTCCTACCTAGGGTATTGTAGTAGAGGTGCTGTAAACCCGAATAATTTTTTTTGTGATTTAGATTCTAAAATCCAACCTTATATATTGAATCTTAGGTTAATGATCTATGTATCTTTCAAATTTTGCTTAAATCTGATATTATTTGCTATTTTATCTTAATACCTCAAGATTCGGATCTTTTTTAAATGGAGTTCAAGTCGCTTAGATCTTGACCGATTGTTTGACGATTAAAATAAAATAGAAAATAATGTCGGATTTAAGCGAAATTTGAAGGATACATAGAGCATTAACCTAAGATTCAATCTATAAGGTTGGATTTTAGAATTTAAATCACAAAAAAATTATTCGGATTTACAGCACCTCTGCTACAATATCCTCTACAGCAGAGGATCTTCTTCCTCCATAGGAAGCTTATTGAATTACCTAACAATTCAACAAGAGGAAACTCATCGAGTCACTGATTGCCTTAACTCTACCAGCCTTAATTAACATTAAAAAGACCTTTGAATCTAGATTAGCCCCACACGATGGTGGCTTCATGAACCGGTGGAGAGTTGGGTGTGGAGCAAACAAGGAGTGATAGTGGGGACATCTTGAGTTTGATATCAAAAATCAATTACCGAGTAATGCCGCCTGTGGCGTCCCGATATCCAGGTTCCCCATTTACATTACATTCGCCTTATTTAATTCACGATAGACCACATTTAGTACATAAATGTGGGGAACATTTTCTTGAGATGGATGACATTCACAATAAAAGAACAAGCGACATCAAGACACTTGTCACTATAAGAAATGATGCATTAATTTTCATACAGCACACCATGTATCAAAAGAAAATTATACGTAAATACATGTATCTCAAAATATGGCAGAAGAGAGGGTAAGCACAATAAAAAATACAACTAACTATATAAGATGCTATCCTGTGTACCGCCAAAAGAATAGTCGATTGTTCACCAAAAACTAAGAATCCTGCTACCAAGCTATTCTGCTACAGGTACCTTCTCTGTCATCCATGTTAGGGACAAGGAGACGTCAACAATTGTTGTGTACAAACATGAACATGAATTTATTTTGGTACAATATAAGAGAAGCAAGTAGATAGGCGATGACAATATACATGAAATTAACTACTTGCATGAAAGAAGGTTACCTAACAACTCGGCATGCTAACCGCTTTTCATTCACCACACGCCAAAAATCAATACTTTGCAATTTCATTTATTAATTATGAGATGATGTCGGAGTAAAACTTCTAGATATAGGTCATGTCCTTTCATTGATATCATTTATAGGATATAGTGATGGATGCCTTTAAGATATAGATGATTGATGTTGGTTTCATGTCATGATCATTTTCCTCGACAAAGCCTACTGGCGGAACAATAACCAAACTTAAGCGGTGAAGACACCCTACGGGGTTCATCCGTCTCACTCCCTCAGTGGAAGGCATTTCATGAGGAAGTTAGGCAAAACTCCAACTGCGACCTCTGAGATGGGTGGGAGAGATTCTCCGATCCAAGACACTCCACTCCTATCCGAACCGGTGTAGGAACGAGCTAAAGAAGCTTGAAGAAAAATCAAGGATCCTCCAGCCTAGGAACCCCTAACAGAACTTTGGGTTGAATAAACTGGTCAAGCTAAAATGCATGGATCCCAGTGAAGCAGAAAACTGCGAGCTCGCGATAAAACCAGGGAAAAGACTGGGATCCTAGACCCGTGCACTAAGCGACCACTGCCCAATTTGGACGTCATAACTCCAACCCAATTGAGAGTCACCACATCCTCGCATGGTCAGGTGTAAGGGGCACCTCGACTGGCACAAATATCTGTCATCACTGATTCTCTACAAACCAGTTAACCAAATCAACATCCATTAGTCATACAAGAATAAAGATATGTGTTCCTTCCTTCCATTGGATATTCGATATTAAACAATGTAATACGGGTCCTAACTTTCACTTAGATTCCCAACGAGACTAAGAGCACACAAAATCTCAAATCACAGAATGAAGAACCCAACTAAAAGAGATTGCAACCGAATCCGTAACCATCATGGCCAAGAATAAAGAGTGCCTAAAATATGGTTTCCTGTGCGAGCCAATAGAGGGGGCATACGATTCATACATAATGTCGGTCGGAAGGTTTCTTAAAATTTGTTTATCTAATAAGCCAGCTGATCACGTCAAAAGTGTGATTTTTTTCTTGATTCCTCATTACACATAAGCAATCACGCCTTCCAAGCCTTGGACTTCTAAGTATAATTTATTAAGTGAAATTAAACGTGCTATGTCTTCCTGTGAGGATTTCTAAGGTGTCATTGTAATGACCTGAACCACATTTCAATACTTGATTTTCAATGGAGAAAAAAATCTCGTAGTGATTTGCTTGTTCCAGTTAACCGGATCAAAATCATATACAAGGCTTTAACTCTTTGAAAGAGCATATTCTAAACCCCCTTTTCTGCTAGATACTACTAAACTTGAGGTGTCGGATTGGAGTATACAAAATGTTCAAAATTACCTTAAACATAATTCCCCCGTTTATCTTCCAAAAGGTGCTACGCCAACTTCTGAAATCGCATCACATGTCTGATTCATTATTATTATTATTTGCACCAAAAACTCTGCACCTTTTCAAGTGAAAAATGATGGTCAATACAATCATCTAATGAAAAAGATAAAAACTGTTGTAGTCTGAAGACCGGAGTTAAATGGAAGCAAAAAAGTGAACCGGATGCAGTACCGAGAACTAAAACAAATAGGAAAATGAAGGAATCTCATCCAATCTGATCTATACTTCAAGAATTATGAATCCAAAATAATCTGAAGCTAATTTGACTCTCATGCAAACTGTACCTGGCTTCCATCCCATGCAATCTAAACCAAATATGAATCTCAAGCAATCTCAAGCAATAACAAATTATCAGAAGCAATAGTGAGAATTAAAATGAAGCAAACTGAACTGGAGCAATTTGAAATGATGCCATGATGTATACGAACTAAGGAGAGCTGAACTGAAGCAAACTCCAATATGAACTGAAGCAAGCTGAACTGAAATGAATCTAAACTAAACTGAATCAATGCAAGAACTGAAATGAATCTAAACCATCTAAACCCAATATGGAAATAGGCTCTAAATCCCATATTAATTAGGATCCAAATCCCAAAGAGATCCAAGGCCTAAATCTAATGAGATCCAAATCCTATCAAATCAGATACAACTTTAAATCCCAAATCAAACAGGATGTTGAATCCAACAAACATATATTGCCCACCAAAGAATCGAGCATAAAAAACTAACATGGGGACACATATATGTATATGCATGCTCATTGGCCGGTCAAGTATCTCTCAAACAACGATCAGAAGTTGAGATACAATCACAAAGCATTGTATAGTTATATCGAGGATGATAGGTTAGCATCACCCGAAATTGTAGACAAACATGGAGATAAAAAGACATGAATACAACAACAAGAGGATTGTTTAGCTTGTATCTTGCCCTAGCAATGGAGGAAAGCAAGTTTTGGAAGAAGAGGTCTCCACCCTCTGTCGTTGTGCTGTCGGAGCTTCGCCAGGCTCGTCGGAGCATGAGGAAGGAGGAGCGGTTGGATGGCGGGGAGAAATGGAGCGGGGAGTTGGGTTCTCTGTTGGGAAAGAAGAGAGGAAGAAGAAGAAAAAGAAAGTCGGGCGACGAGAAAATGGAAAAGGGGTTGCGTGGATAGAGTTTGGGATGGGGGGGTATGCGTGTTGCTATTATATATATATATTTTCATTTCATTTCTATTCTTGATGAAATGCTTAATCCATCACTATTTTCACCTAGAATCTCCAATTTAGGCGTACAATGGCCCGTTCGACCGTCTCAGAGTGATGATCGAAATGAGCTCAATGTTCATATTTTTCAGACATAAGATGAGTCAGAATTCAACAAAATACGGTTCTGATTTATCATTAAATTTTGTTATTAAAACCGGTCAAATGACCTCCGATCTATAAATGGTCGATTCCGTTGGTTCCGGTTCATCAAGATGGAATTATTGATGGTTTTCATTCACATCGTTGTCTGGATCGCGTCGCGGGCTTTTTCTGTGACAAGGTATAATGTGATCGTTTATTTAGGTCGACCACACCCGAACGAGATCCGATTCGCGATTTACGGATCTTTTTTCAAATTCTTTTATTATTCCTTTTATGTTCTGCACATATATTCTGGCCTACTGAGATGGAGTGTAAGTCATGCTGACATGTATGAAATGTGCTGGCTTGATAAACTTGTCAAGAACGACCCAAACTGCATCGTGGCCGCCCCTTTATAGTCCAGTGACATAATCCATCGAGATGCTCTCCCACTTCCACTCGGGAATGGGGAGAGTCTGGAACAACCATGGCGGTCTCCTGTGCTCCACCTAGACCAACTGACAAGTCAAGCATTTACTAACATGACGAGCCACACCGTGTTTGATGCAACCTAAATGTTCAAAAACCTAAATGATGAGTCGAGCAATGGAATTATCGAAATAAAACGACGAATATTCAAGAATTGATGCACGACAGGCCAAAATCAGCAACAAAATAGCCACGTTATTTGCGTTTTAGCACCGATTACGATCCACAAATTTAGGTCAAACGGATGAGTTACAAGTCTTAGAAAACTATCACAATATTTGCAATGACGTGGGGTCTCAACGATTCACCAAACCAAGTCAACAATATAACAATCCACAAACTATATTGTGCGGTGGAATAAAAGGGGAAAATAACGCTCATACCACAACCAGCAAAGGGAAACAGGCGTGCTTCAGATCTGGCCGAAAGGACGGACAAGGCTGTTCACAGCGGCTCCTCGAACAGTTCCGGGGCGCAGTAGGGCCGGGCCAAGGCAGCCGGGATTAGCGGCAGGGGCGGCTGGAAAAAGGGGACGCTGGAGACCTGTGAGTGGTGGGGTATCGGTGGCTGGGGAGGGGGGGCGTCGGGTGGCAAGGCCGACGGATGGGAGGGCGCGATCAGGGCGACCTGTGAAAGGGGTGGTGGGAGAGTGGCTAACACGCTGGGAGGCGGGTTGGCGGCGCGATGGGGGGCGGGCTGCTGGGCGCGAAGTCGCCGCAGGTTGACGAGAGGGGTGGGAGGGAAAGAGGAGGTGGAGGGGTGACCACGGAAGAAGAAGGGAGAGGAGGGAGCGGAATGGAGAGGAGAGGAGAAGGGAGGGAAAGAGAGGGCGCGGGAGGACGTCTGCAGGGAGGAGAAGAGAAGGCGGTGGCGCGCGAGAACAGGTGGAGGAGGGGCGGCGAGCGTGTGCGGGATGGGTGGAGCGGCTGGAAGGGCGAAGTTAGGGTTCGGGGAAAGGATAGAACGGGGAATGGGGAGAGGGGAGGCGCACGGGTTCGAGAGAGAGAAGTAGAGAGAGAGATTAGTGAGGAAATAACTCAATTCAACTTAATTCAAAACTAATACAAAGGGAGCCCTTTTATAGAGGCTACTCCCCCACAAAAGGAGCAACAAATCCCTAAAATTAGGGAAGAAGAAATCAAAGGAAAAATTATAAAAGAGGCCTTTTATAATGAGCCTTTTACATGGGAAAATAAGTAAAACAAAATAAATACTAATTGGACCAAATAAATGTCTACTAAAATTAAGTTGCTATCATGCTGCATCAACTCCCCTCTGCTGAAAAGAATCTCGCTCCGTCGAGATGGCATCGTGGAAGTTCTGAAGTATATCGGGGCGGAGTTGTTGGAGTTCGTCTTCGTCGAGCCAGGTACAATCGGTAAGAGGTCGTCCCTTCCATTTGACTAGATATCGTCGGAAGAGACCACGTCTAGTCGTCATATCGCGGATATCTGCAATATCTTCAATCTGATCGGCATCGGTGGCGGCTGGCGGGTGGCGCATGTCATCATCAGGAATTGCTGGAGTAGTGGCATCCGTCTGTTCATCTCCATGATATAAAAAGAGATCTGATACGTTGAATACTGGCGATGTCTGGACGTCTGGCGGCAGGTCGAGTAAATAAGCATTGGTCCCAATCCTCTTGAGGACTCGGAATGGACCAATCTTTCGTTCGCTCAATTTTTGGTGGACTCTCAGAGGAAATCTCTCTTTTTTCAGGTGGACCATCACTAACTCTCCAACTCTGAACTCGCTCTCTCTTCGGTGTAGGTTGGCTTGGGTCTGGTATTTCTGGGTCATAGATTGGAGTTTGGCTCGGATTTCGGTATGGATGTGGGTTAGATGTTCGACCAGATCCTCAGCAGCTGCACTACTTCTCCCTTGCATGGTTGTGGGTTTTAGGTCAAGGAATTGAGTAAGTGGAAAGCCGTACACACTCTCAAAAGGGGATTTTCCGGTGGACCTATTGGTGGAACTGTTATATGCGAATTCAGCTTGGGGAAGAATTAGATCCCACTTGGACGGAGAGTCCCCTGCAAGACATCGCAACAAATTTCCTAATGACCTGTTAACTACTTCAGTTTGCCCATCTGTTTGTGGATGATAAGCGGTGCTATACTGCAAACGAGTACCAAGACGGGACCAGAGAGTGCGCCAAAAATGACTCAAAAACCGAGTATCGCGATCTGAGGTAAAAGAACGAGGGACACCATGCAAACGGACAACATCACGAAAAAACAAATCGGCGACATGAGATGTATCTGAAGTTTTCCTACATGCAATGAAATGCGCCATTTTAGAGAATCGATCCACAACCACAAAAATGGAGTCAACTTTTCGCACAGTGAGGGGTAACCCTAGCACAAAATCCATGGTGATGTCTTCCCAGGGTCGCAGAGGAATGGGCAGGGGTGTGTATAGTCCAGTGTTCTGTCGGTGGCCCTTGAATCTTTGACATGTTTGGCATTTCTGCACAAATTTTGTCACATCCTTTCGCAACTGCGGCCAGTAAAAACGTTCTTGGAGAAGGATCAAGGTTTTGTCTCGTCCAAAATGTCCAGCTAAGCCTCCATTGTGTAGTTCTGAAATTAAGTTCTCTCGAAGGGACGTGGCCGGGATGCATAGTTGGTGGCCTCTGAATAGGAAACCCTCATGAAGAACAAAAGTGGCTGTTGGGTCCTGCCCAGTACCTACACAGTCGGCATGAATTTGACCGAAATCAGGATCAGTGGGGTATAGGTCCTTGAGAGTTTCAAATCCTGTCGTGCTGACGGTCATCGTGGTCAGGGCATGTGCTCGCCGGCTCAAAGCATCGGCCACACGGTTCAGGGTTCCGGCTTTGTGTTTGAGATGGAAGGTGTATTCTTGGAGGAAATTAACCCATTTGGCATGACGCTTGTTAAGAGTTTTCTGGGAGCTCAAATATCTCAGGGCTTCATGATCAGAATTAAGGATGAATTCACGCTGGATCAGGTAATGTCTCCAATGCTTGAGAGCTTGGACCACGGCATAAAATTCAACATCATAAGTGGAATACCGTGATCTGGCATCGTTCAGTTTCTCGCTGTAGAAGGCGACAGGTCGCCCTTCTTGACTGAGGACAGCGCCAATCCCGACATGTGAGGCGTCACAATCGACCACGAAAATCTTGGTGAAGTCGGGGAGTGCCAAAACAGGAGCATGCGTCAATTGATGTTTTAAATTTTGAAAGCTCGTTTCTGCTTTGAGAGTCCAGGCGGGTGCGCCTTTCCGCGTACAATCTACCAACGGTGCTGCACAAGTGCTGAAGTTCCGAATGAAACGTCGGTAGAAGGAAGCTAACCCTAGAAAGCTGCGAATTTCGGTGAGGGTTTTGGGTACGGGCCAGCTCTGAATGGCCTGGATTTTGGAGGGGTCGACCTTGAGTCCATCAGCGGTGACGATGTATCCTAGGAAGAGGACCGTGTCACTCATGAAGGAGCATTTCTTGAGATGGACGTACAATTTTTGGTCTCTCAGGGTTTCCAGGACTTGTCTTAAATGAGACAGATGGTCTTCTTTGGTCAAACTGTAGATCAGGATATCATCGAAGTACACGACCACAAACTTGCCAATAAAGGGTCGCAAAACATGATTCATTGTCCGCATGAAGGTGCTTGGGGCATTAGACAAGCCGAAGGGCATGACCGTCCATTCATACAAGCCCTCCTTGGTTATGAAAGCTGTCTTCCATTCGTCTCCAGGTCGGAGGCGAATCTGATGGTAACCGCTGCGGAGATCCATTTTGGAGAACAATTTGGCACCTGATAACATATCAAGCATGTCATCAAGGCGTGGAATGGGAAAACGATATTTAATCGTTATCTTGTTGATAGCTCGGCTGTCCACGCACATTCTCCAGGTGCCGTCTTTCTTTGGGGTGAGCAGAGCAGGAACCGCCACGGGGCTCATACTCTCTCGAACATACCCACGTCGCAGCAGATCAGTAACCTGCCGGTTCATCTCTTCATGCTCGCTTGGGCTCATTCGGTAGTGGGGTAAGTGAGGAAGGCTGGCTCCAGGGACTAGGTCAATGTGATGTTGAATGTCTCGCAACGGGGGTAGTCCTTCAGGCAACTCTTCAGGCATGATGTCAGCGAACTCTTGGATGATGGGCTTTATCTCAGGTGGGACTTCAGGTGGAGTTGACTCTTGGTTGTCCACTTCACGTCCCATCAGGGCATAGATGGTGGAGTTCTCCTGAATTTCACGTTGGAATGTTTGGGCTTCCATCAACAACACGGAGCCCGCGGTCGCAGTCTTTGCCGGTGGGGTCTTGTTACCGGTTTGGTTGGTCGCAGCTCGAAGTGTGGCCACTTGGCGAGGGCTAAGGGCTTCACGTTGCGGTCTGAGAGTCACACGAACCTTGTCGATGAGAAAGGTGTACGTGTTCGGTTTCCCTCGGTGTTCGGTGTCTCGATCGAATTGCCACGGTCTCCCTAAAAGTATGTGACAGACATCCATAGGGGCTACATGGCACCACACCTCGTCCTTATATGTGGGACCAATGGAGAAGCTAACGAGGCTTTGACGGTGGATCGGGATTTGGGTACCACCTCGAAACCATGCCACGCTGTACGGTTTTTCGAGTGGTTGCGTTGACAGACCCAACTTATCCACCATTTCTTGGGAAACGAAATTCTCAACGCTTCCGCCGTCAATGATTAGAGAACAGCGTCGTCCTCCTGAGGTGCAGGTGGTTCGGAAGATGCTGCGTCGCAGCCAGCTATCAGCATCGTGGACAGCGGGGGTGAGCAGAATGTTCGTGGGTGCGCTGTCGGGAGCGAGAAAGTCTTCGTGTTCAATCACCAGGAACGGGCCAGAATCGTCTCCATCCACTCCTATAGGTTCATATTCATCGGCTCCCATGGTGTCGGCGGTCAACGCAGGCGGATCCTCTTCAGGGAATTCTTGTTGGTCAGGGTCAGGGTATTCAGGGTCGTCGGCGGTGCATAGATGGACAGGTCTAGCCTTAGGGTTTGGGCATTCGGCGGCACGATGGCCCTTTTGATAGCATCGGAAGCAAGTATCAGGCCCGACAGTAGGTCGGCTTCCCAAGATGCCTTGGCCAGGGTTTCCAGTAGGTGGTCGGGCGACGGCAGGAGTTGTTGGTTTGGCTTGGGTTTTACCCGACATGACAGCTGAGGAACCCATGGGTTTGGAGTAGGACGTCGTGGTACTGGTACGAGGAGCAGAGTTCACAGAAAAAGGCATCTTCCTCGTCTGGGCTTTAGCAAGTTTGATCTCAGCTCGTTCAGCCTGCTTGTAGGCTTCGTCGACATCGCGGTAATTGTGGAGGTATAGTTCATCCTGGATGACTTGGCGGAGGCCTTGCATGTAGCGGGTGACTTCCTGAATAGGAGTCTCCTGCAAGCGGTTGCGATGGACTAGGGATTGGAACCCTTCGGTGTATTCTCTCACACTCATGGTACCTTGCCTCCATGATTGCAGTCGCGCGTACAGATCACGTCTGTAATCTTCCGGCACGAATTTTGTCTTCAATTTAGCTTTCATTTTGCTCCAGTTGCGGATTTTACTTTTTCCTTTTCGTTTGCGTTCAGACTGCAAACGGTCCCACCATAATAGCGCATGTCCCTTTAATTTTATCGTGACGAATTGGACTTTACGTTCGCTAGGCATGGACTTCCACACAAAGAAGTGTTCGACGGCTTGGAGCCAGTCTAAAAAGACGTCAGGATCTCGTCCTCCGTCAAATTCTGGGACATCAAGACGGATACCTCGATCCCATCCATCGTCGGGCTTGGGTCCATTTCGTGGTGGAAATTGGCGTTCACCATTAGTTTGCGGAGTATAGCCAAAGGTGTACGGATCTGGAGTCTTGGGGAGGAAAGGAGTGTATTCTTTGGGTTCTTCTTGTTCACTCTCCTGAGAATGATACTCGCTGACACGTTCGTCAGAAGTAGAAGAGCTAGAGTCTCGGGAAGTGCTATTCCGGGAGTGTAATTTCCGGTGAGTGCGTCGACCTTTGTTGGGAGTTTCATCAGCAAGATTGTCGCCTATCATATGACTATTCAAGGTGGCAATTTGCCCACACATCTGGTCAATCATTTTTTACATGTGTTGCATGTGAGCGGCTAGGGATTCCAGTGATAGTTCAGGGGGTGGGGTGTAGGGGTGTTTTGAGCCACTGGATTTGTCGGCCATGGCTATCCTAGGGTTTTGTTTTGTGGTTTTTTTTTGTGGTTTTGTGTTGTGTTTTTTTTTATATGCAACGAATAAATGAGATGCAGGCGAAATGCAGAATCGTGACGCTCTGATACCAAATTGATGCAACCTAAATGTTCAAAAACCTAAATGATGAGTCGAGCAATGGAATTATCGAAATAAAACGACGAATATTCAAGAATTGATGCACGACAGGCCAAAATCAGCAACAAAATAGCCACGTTATTTGCGTTTTAGCACCGATTACGATCCACAAATTTAGGTCAAACGGATGAGTTACAAGTCTTAGAAAACTATCACAATATTTGCAATGACGTGGGGTCTCAACGATTCACCAAACCAAGTCAACAATATAACAATCCACAAACTATATTGTGCGGTGGAATAAAAGGGGAAAATAACGCTCATACCACAACCAGCAAAGGGAAACAGGCGTGCTTCAGATATGGCCGAAAGGACGGACAAGGCTGTTCACAGCGGCTCCTCGAACAGTTCCGGGGCGCAGTAGGGCCGGGCCAAGGCAGTCGGGATTAGCGGCAGGGGCGGCTGGAAAAAGGGGACGCTGGAGACCTGTGAGTGGTGGGGTATCGGTGGCTGGGGAGGGGGGGCGTCGGGTGGCAAGGCCGACGGATGGGAGGGCGCGATCGGGGCGACCTGTGAAAGGGGTGGTGGGAGAGTGGCTAACACGCTGGGAGGCGGGTTGGCGGCGCGATGGGGGGCGGGCTGCTGGGCGCGAAGTCGCCGCAGGTTGACAAGAGGGGTGGGAGGGAAAGAGGAGGTGGAGGGGTGACCACGGAAGAAGAAGGGAGAGGAGGGAGCGGAATGGAGAGGAGAGGAGAAGGGAGGGAAAGAGAGGGCGCGGGAGGACGTCTGCAGGGAGGAGAAGAGAAGGCGGTGGCGCGCGAGAACAGGTGGAGGAGGGGCGGCGAGCGTGTGCGGGATGGGTGGGGCGGCTGGAAGGGCGAAGTTAGGGTTCGGGGAAAGGATAGAACGGGGAATGGGGAGAGGGGAGGCGCACGGGTTCGAGAGAGAGAAGTAGAGAGAGAGAGATTAGTGAGGAAATAACTCAATTCAACTTAATTCAAAACTAATACAAAGGGAGCCCTTTTATAGAGGCTACTCCCCCACAAAAGGAGCAACAAATCCCTAAAATTAGGGAAGAAGAAATCAAAGGAAAAATTATAAAAGAGGCCTTTTATAATGAGCCTTTTACATGGGAAAATAAGTAAAACAAAATAAATACTAATTGGACCAAATAAATGTCTACTAAAATTAAGTTGCTATCATGCTGCATCAGTGTTTCATCCTGTTCCACCAGAAATGCTTGCGTAGATCATGATACATTTTTGTACTGCTAGGATGAATAACCGTGAATTATGTGCCTCATCAAGGATATCTCTATGCAACTGCTCATCATCGACCACAACGACTCGGCTAGCCTTCCATAAAATGGACTCCGCCACGACAAAATCATCGCATTCGTCCTTGATGACACGAATGTACCTATCTTTGATCCAAGGATTTGTCTGCTGACCTTCTACCACACGATCCCATAAGCTGTTGAATCGCGGGGGCGCGATAGTAGATATGGATGCACTCTCATGAGGGTGCCATTCAGTCAATGCTGCAAGCATATCCCACGTATACAACCAGTTCGTCGTACCCTATGCATGAGCTCTCCTGCTAATCGCATCTGCCACTATGTTTCCCTTACCAGGGTGGTAAGCGATTGTGTCGTCGTAATCCTTTAGTAGCTCAATCCATCTGCACAGCCTCATGTTCAGCTCCTTTTGATCAAAAAGTTACTTTAAATTCTTATGGTCTCGAAGTGTGTCAAGGACTATCTTCAAGTCATTTGCGTGGTCCCACTCATTCCGACAATATATCAATACATTGTCGATGAAAACGACCACGAATATGTCCAAATATGGACAGGAAATTCTGTTCATGAAGTTCATGAATGCGACAGGGGTATTTGTGAGCCCAAACGGCATCACGACGAACTCGTAGAACCCATACCGAGTCCTAAACACTGTTTTCGGGATGTCAAATTTTTGAATCCTCAACTGATGGTAGCCTAAGATCGATCTTTGAAGACACCGGAGATCCCTGTAGCTGGTCAAACAAGTCATCAATGCACGCTAGAGGATAATGGTTCTTCACTATCCTCTTGTTCAGCTGTCGGTAATCAATGCACGACCTCATGGATCCATCCTTCTTTCGGACAAAGAGGACAGGAGTAACTCAAGGTGAAATGCTCGGTCTCACAAAACCCAAGTCAAATAGCTCATGTAACTGCTCCTTAGCTCTTTCAACTCAGCTGGTGTCGTTCGATATGGAGCCATCGAGATTGGTTGTGTATCAGGTAGCAATGTGATCTCAAACTCAACCTCTCTATCATACAGTAAACCCGACAAGTCATTGGGAAACACATTAGGGTAGTTTGACATAACCTTGATGTCTTGGGACATCATCTCTCTCTGGTGCCTCCTGAATAAAGGCTAGAAATGTATCACATCCTTGGTCAACGAGTCTTTGAGCTCTCAACATTAAGATGTACAATGTTGTAAAAGTTGATCGACTAGTCGGTCCGACTAGTTGAGTCGGGGGGAGGGGGGGTAGCCGACTCGACTAGGCCTAGTCGGTCAACCCGACTAATCGGGCCGACCAATCGGCCTAGTCGGTCAACCCGACTAATCAGGCTGACCAATTGGCCTAGTCGGTCGACTGCTCGGCCGACATTTACATAGAAGTTTTTTATTTTTTTATTTTTTTGCTTTTTTTAAATCAAACCTATTATAATATGCTTAAGGTTATATATAAAGTCAATTACTCCTTTTGTTTCATTATAATAGTATATAAAATGTTCAAATCTATGTAAATATATAAGAATATATGTATAAAAATGATTTATATTGCGAATATATAAGAATATATGTATAAAAAATGATTTATATATTAAAAATAAAAAATTCAAAACCGACTAATGGCCGACTAAATCCGATTAGTCGCCTGACTGCCGATTAATCCTTAGTCAGTGACCCCACCGACCGAGTACCAACTACCGCTTTCTGCAACGTTGGAGATGAACTCCATCTTGGAGTTTGTAAGACACCATCAAAAGTGAACTCAGGAAAATCTGGAATCCTGAAGACAACCATCTTCAAAAAGCAGTCAACCAAGGCATGATGAGCTGACAACCAATCCATACCCAAAATCAGGTCAAACTCATGTACAGTAAAAGACAATCCGCGATCATCTCGCAACCACCAATCAACACCGGTAAACCTCTGATCATCAATCCAATCACAAACAATTGGTCATCTGGCCATGAATGTAATATGGAGGATCTATGACCTCTGCAACTCTACTCACTAAATCTACTAATCTCGAGGCGATGAATGAATGGATCGCGTCAGAATCAAACAAAATATAGAAAGGATAATCTAAGACTAAGATCATACCTTTCATTACAGTTGTTGCTGAATGTGCCTGCTCCTGAGTCACTGCATGAAGTTGTCCCTACCTTGTTGGTGCAACACTCGAGCCAGCCACACTTTACATCTATGTCCGCGACCTCTTGAAGTTGGAGTTCCCACCACGGAAACTCCTCGTATGCTATGTCTGTGGCTGAGAAGGTTGTGGCTGAGGTCGAGGTGTACTAGGAGCCTGGTTACTCTGAAACCGGTGGTGACCGCACTTATGGCACAAGAAACATCGCACTGACAGGGTAGGCGTAGTGGATGTGTCGGCGCTCTGAATCGATCCTGCTATGGGTCTCCTCTCTCTCAGCGACCCATATGGATGTGCTGCACTGGTGCCACGGCTGGCCAGTACCCTTCCCATGGTAGTCACGAGAGAGAAGCTGGCACTGCTAGAACTAGAAGACGTTGATCTCGGTGGGTGGAATCGTTGGGCTACCCTCCGCTGCTGAAACAGTTGTCGTATTGGTCCAGATGCCCGGTGGGGTACATGTGCTGCCTTGGGAGAACTCCTGGAATGTCTCTCTTTGATTTCCTCGAACTTCTCAGTTGCATCAGTAGCCTCACAGATGGTTGTGAGGTACAGTCCAACCATCTTCTCATGTACCTCTTCTCTCATTCCCCTAATGAACTTCTCCAAATTCTCATGTGGAAAAGCATCAACTATCGGTATGTGGCGGGACAGCTCGGTGTAGCGTACAAAATACTGCCCGGTTGTCACCTGTCTCTGTCTAAGCTCAGCAGAAAGTCAACGTTGGGACTCCTTCCACTTCCTAGAGAAGAAGCGAGATCTGAAGCTAGACTTCGAAGTTGTCCCAAGTGGGCTCTTGCACCATCTCAGAATCTGTCGCCTCCCATCACCTCTCGACGCATTCAACTAAGGACTAAGGAGTACTCTACAAAAGGAAGCCACACGTCTCGTGGCATGCGAATCATCCAGAATACCTTCATAACCTTCTTGAACCACTATTATGCCTCATCTGGGGTCCTTGTGCCTTCGAACTCGAGCATATGAGCTCGCTGGAACGACACAGAGACTGACTTATGCCTCTGTAAGGTAGAATGGCCGTGCCCTGTCTTGTCTGTAATAGGCAAGGGATATTGTTCCCTTCCATAATCTCCATCATCTGTTCCGTGCACTGGTATCCTTAGACGAGACACTAGATTGGGGCTGCTAAACCTCCACAGACTGAGGAGGCTGCTCCTGTGGCGTTCCATCCTGAGATGGATGGTTGAAAATGTCCGATAGCTCCTCGAGTCTCATCTCTATATCCATATGTTTGTCGGCTATCTCTGTCTGTTGGGCCAAAATTTGATCCTGTTGGCCCCTCGTATGTTTGTTGCTGCTGAAGGTATGTAAGTGTAGCCAAGATACGCTCTAAGCGGTCCGCTCTCTCCTGACCGCCCCTAGACGTCATGGTTTTGCACGAGAACCATCATTATTAATCATAATGGTGGGTTTTCGCAAGTATAATTGACTGTACTTTTTTCTTCTTGAGATTACTATATGAACATTAGATGCAAAAGTTGGATTGATGGTGATACACGTGATTAGTCAATATGAATGTCATTAACTCCATCTTTGACTCGCGACAACCAGTTTTTTCTTCAAAAAAAATTCTCTATTAGACTCGCGATAAGTTGGAAGATTGTCATTATCCGAGAACTCAATGCGATCGAAATTACTGTGAATGTGTGTAGCGGGGTACATCTTCTTTGATACCATAGTTGTGGCGCCCCGTGATGCAGCGTGAACTCAAATCATAGGGCCAAATTGATTTAATTTATTAGTGGTCAATTTTATTTACGTTTTTAGGTTGTCGAAATTGTCTAATTAAATAATTGAGATCGCATGTGCTCTCAACGTTTATTTCGTAGATTTTAATTTGAATTCGGGTCAATTAATTAGTTAGAGTCAGTTTAGGCAAGTTGGTTGTCAATTTAAATTAGTTTACTATTTTTGTAAACCCATCTCTCCTATATAAAGAGAGGGTAGCACATTGTTTTTAGGCAGTCAAGTATTATGAAAAATTGAGTTTATCTCAGTATCTCCCTCTTTCTCTTCTCCCTCCACGCGATCTCCGCGGTTCTCCTCCTTCAACCTCTCGTTACCGACGAGTTCTCTTCTCAATCCCTCTATTTTCTCTTCTCAACCCATCTCGTTCTTCTACCAAAAAAAATCCACCATACAAAAAAAATATTATTATCGACGACACCGATTTTCAATCCGCATCATTTGGTATCAGAGCATGGATATTGAGTCGTTCCTACGATTCAACGATCCCGTGGCATATTGGCGTCTCAAGCTTGATCTCGACCGCGTATCTTATGGGCCGCATGCGCGTTCGCGTCAACGGAAGTACAAAAAGCGTCTTACGGCATCCCTGAAGGTTCAATCATGGCTGGACGCGCTAACCGACGAAGAAAACATCGCCGGAGAAGACGAAACGACCGCTGTCCAGGCCGTTTTAGAAGGGAAAATCGATGAAAAAGCTGCTGTCCAGGTACTTTCAGATTCACCGGAGCCATCCGAGTTGATCTACGCCTCTTCCGTGGCCTCCGCGCAAACCCCCGCTGCAACCCCAGCCCCTCCGGCACTCCCATATCCCACCCCGACGGTCCAGCCACCCTCCCCGCAACCCTTCCCCGCCCTAGCCCCATCTCCAATCCCGCCGCCCTCTTCCCCTTCTCTCCCGTGTTTCCCTTCTAACCCTAAAATTCCCTTCCCACCGCCGCCTCTCTTCTCCTCGTCGAATCATCGCCCGCCAGCCGCTTCCCAGCCTCCCGTGCACTCGCCTTCTCCCCGACATCACCTTCTCTCCGCCCCGAGCTCTGATCGCCCGCCCTCCCTCTCTCAACTCCAGCGCCGCCGCCTTTTCCCACCCCTTAATCGCCGCCCGCCCCCAGGTCGACTCGCCCTGCCGCCTGCCCTCTCCCGATCCTCCTTCCCTTCCGCTACTCCCAGCAGGCCACGCTTCCCCGCTGTCCCACCAGCATCAGCCCGGTCCGCCCCTCCCCAACCCTCCTATTTTCCCACCCTAATCGTGTCGCCCCAGTCACGCGCCCACCCCTCCGCAGAGCCGCGCCAGCGAAAACGCGGCCCCAAGCCACCCCGTCGCGAGGCAACGCGCCACCAGCACGAGTTCTCGATCGGTTCCTGCCGCCACACGATGCCGCACCTCTCAAACAAAGCCCTAACCGAAGGGGCGAATATTATGGGATGTCAATCCCACGGTTGGTGGAGATGGAGACTGATTGGGAAAAAATGCAAAATTAAAATGGCTAAGTTCTCTATTTACAGAAAAGTCCAAAGCAGCATGAGAAAAGAAAAGAACAAAGGGGTGCGAAAATTGCGGCCACACCCCTGGCGGCCGAAATCTTTTAAAAAAGAGGCTGGAAATCAGAGATTTGGGGATTTTCCTTATCCCAATAGGACTAGGGCCTTGGGCTTCCCTTATAAAAGGACCCCATGGCTTCATTCCTTAGCCACATCTCCTCTTCTCCTCTCCTTGTGCCATTGCTTCATTATGGCTTCTCCAAGGACCCTATTCTCAATGCCACATCAATTTTTTGAACATCACGGGAAGGAGCCAACAATCAAGACGACGCCGCCGTTCGCACCGCACATGTTCTTCAACCACGACGACCGCGGCTTCTACGCCCGCGTATGGACTCCGTTGTTCGCCCCACACCAGTTCTTCCAGAAGACGGCGGGACCTGCAGATTCGATCTCCCAGCCTACATTGAGCAATTCGTCGGTCGGGAGACGAATTTTTTAAAGCGGCGGAGAGTTGATGCAGCGTGAACTCAAATCATATGGCCAATTGATTTAATTTATTAGTGGTCAATTTTATTTACGTTTTTAGGTTGTCGAAATTGTCTAATTAAATAATTGAGATCACATGTGATCTCAACGTTTATTTCGTAGATTTTAATTTGAATTCGGGTCAATTAATTAGTTAGAGTCAGTTTAGGCAAGTTGGTTGTCAATTTAAATTAGTTTACTATTTTTGTAAACCCATCTCTCCTATATAAAGAGAGGGTAGCCCATTGTTTTTAGGCAGTCAAGTATTATGAAAAATTGAGTTTATCTCAGTATCTCCCTCTTTCTCTTCTCCCTCCACGCGATCTCCGCGGTTCTCCTCCTTCAACCTCTCGTTACCGACGAGTTCTCTTCTCAATCCCTCTATTTTCTCTTCTCAACCCATCTCGTTCTTCTACCAAAAAAAATCCACCATACAAAAAAAATATTATTATCGACGACACCGATTTTCAATCCGCATCACCCCGAGATCTAGGTTACTTGTTTACACAACATTCGCCTTATTTAATTCACAATAGATCACATCTAGTACAAAAATGTAGGGGCAATTGTTCATCAGATGAATGTCATTCACAATAATAAAACATGCCACATCAAGACACATGTCACATAAGAAACGATGCATTAATATCCATATAGTACAACATGTATCAAAAGAAAATTATACATTAATACATATATCTTAAAAGTATGGCAGAAGAGAGGGTACACACAATAAAAAATACAACTAACTATAGAAGATGTTATCCTGTGTACCGTCAAAAGAATCATCGACTGTCCACCAAAAATTAAGAATCCTGCTACCAAGTTATTCTACTGCATGCGCCTTCCCTGCCATCCATGTTAGGGACAAGGAGACATCAACAATTATTGTGTTCAAGCAGTAATTATTAAAACTAAACATGAATTTAGGTGGTTACAATATAAGAGAAGCAAGTAGATAGGCAGTGACAATATACAAAAAATTAATTATTTGCATGAAAAGAATGTTACCTGACAACTCGGCATGCTAACCACTTTCTCTCTCACCTCACCCAATGATTAATACGTAGCAATTTCATTTATTAATTATGAGATGATATCGGAGTAAAAGATCTAGATATAGGTCATGTCCTTTCATTGATATCATTTATAGAATATAGTGATGGATTCCTTTAAGATATAGATGATTGATGATGGTTTTCATGTCATGATCCTTTTCCTTGTCAAAGCTTACCTGCGGAATAGTAACCAAACTCAAGCGGTGAAGAAGCCCCTATGGGACTCATCTGTCTCGCTCCCTCAATGGAAGGCGGTTCAGGAGGAAGCTAGGCAAAACTCTAATTGCGACCCCTGAGATGGGTGGGAGAGACTCTCCGGTCCGAGTCACTCCACCCCATGACCTCAAGTTTCGGCAAAATTTGGTCGAATTTTGGTTTCGACATGTTACCGAAATTCTGACACAATGGTCAAAATGGCCAAAATGATCGAAATTTAGGTATCCTAGTACAAAAATGACCTAAATGAATGAAATTTCGGTCGAATTTTGATCGTAATTTCGTTGCGGTCGGTCATCGAACTGGTGATTGAAATCGACATTTAAGGCCTTGCGCCACTCTTGCCTGAACCAGTGTAGGAGCTTGCTAAATAAGTTGAAGAAAAATCGCCTAGGAATCCTAACAGAACTCAGGGTCTACGGATCTGGTCAAACGACACATGGATCCTGTTAGGGTAAAACGATACTCTGATGTGTTATTCTATAGAGCCCTCGGGTCTCTTATATAGAGAGAAAACCTTTGGGTAAATTACAGAGTCTTACAAAACATAAGTAGTAATTACGAAACACTAAAACGTAACATAAATAATTCTCTACACTCCCCCTCAAGATGGAGCATAGATATCTATCATGCTCAGCTTGGACGAACATCTCTGGAAAGGTCCTCTGAGCAATGGCTTCGTGAATATGTCAGCAGTCTGGTCCTCTGAACTGACATGAGATGTGGAAATGAAGCCCTTCTGAATCATGTCCCTAGTATAATGACAATCCACCTCGATGTGCTTTGTTCTCTCATGGAAGGCTGGATTGTTGGCAATAAATAATGCTGCCTGATTATCACATTGAAGGTTCATAGGCAAGGGGACATCGACATTCAGATCTTCTAAAACTGCTTTAACCCACATCATCTCCGTGGTTGCCTGAGCCATGGCTCTGTACTCGGATTCAGCACTGGATCTCGCCACAACAGTCTGCTTCTTGCTTTTCCACGAGACTAAGGAGCTTCCTATGAAGATAGCAAATCCAGAGGTAGACTTACGATCCCTTGGACATCCTGCATAATCTGCATCTGCGCAGGCTGAAATAGACAGATCTGTATCTTTCTTGAACAGCAACCCTGCGCCTGGGGAAGACTTCAGATATCTCAATATCATATGCACGGCATCCATATAAACTTGCCTCGGCTGCTCCATGAATTGACTCACCCGGTTTACTGCAAAGGCAATATCCGGTCGAGTGATGGTAATGTATAAGAGCTTACCCACCATTTCTCTATACCTTCTCTTGTCCACCTCCTCTGTATCCTCATCGTACAGCTTCATGCTCGGGTCCATAGGTGTACTTGAAGGTCTGCATCCAGTCATTCCTGTTTCAGCTAGCAAATCTGTGACATATTTTCTTTGAGTCATCACCATTCCTTGTGCATTTCTTGCAAACTCTATCCCCAGAAAGTAATGTATTGTGCCAAGATCTTTTGTAATGAACTGGCTCCCCATCATGGACTTGGTTCTCTCAATCCCCTGAGCATCATCTCCTGTGACCAATATGTCATCAACGTATATCATAACGACAATAGTACCTCTAGGGGTCTTCAGGACGAACAGTGAGTGGTCCGCATTTGATCTTCTGAACCCCTGTTGTTCCATAAGCTGGGAGAGCTTTTGGTACCATGCCCGAGGACTCTGTTTAAGGCCATAGATAGCCTTATGAAGTCTACACACCATCTGGGTCTCCCCCTCAGCAGCAAACCCGGGTGGCTGCTGCATGTAGACTTCCTCCTGTAGGTCACCATACAAGAAAGCATTCTTGACATCAAGCTGGAAAATAGGCCAGTTACGTACCACAGCAACAGACATAAGAATGCGTAGAGTAGAGTGTCTCGCCACCGGGGAGAAAGTATCCAAATAATCAACCCCATATGTCTGAGTAAATCCTCGTGCCACGAGCCTTGCTTTGTATCTGTCTAGACGACCATCCGCATGATATTTTACCGTAAATACCCATTTGCAACTCACCACGGATGCACCTGGAGGAATGGGGACAAGAGACCAAGTCCCGCGAGATCGCAAGGCAGACATCTCTTCCTCCATTGCTAAACGCCAGCAGTCAGTCTTCATGGCATCCTGATATGTCCGTGGAATCTCGACTGACGATACGGCAGCTGCAAACCGCTGGAAGTCCCCAGTGAGACGATGAAAGGAGACGTAAGAGGCAAGAGGATAGGAGGCACACTGTCTTCGCTGCTTCCTGTGAGCAATGGGGCGGTCCAAATCATCCAGGACCGTGCTAACTGGTTGATCTTCCTCCTGTAGGAAAGGCTCCTGCACAGGTGCATTATCTAACCCATCATCAGTGTTAACATCAGAACATACCTGAGGCGTGTTGGATGGTTGACTTGTAGCTTGAGCAGGGCCTGTCCGCCTCGAATAGAACTTAGTGAAAGGGACAACTGGAGGTGGTGGCAAGAGTGATTGTGGTGGTGGTGGTGGTTTCGGTGGAGGAGAGGATTGACCCAGACTTGGAGGTGGAGGAACATAGACCGTGGAATCTGGTGATGTGGAGGAGACCAATCTGTCACCTGCAGGGGAGAAGTACATGACAGGTTCGAAAAATGTAACATCTGCGCTCACATAGTACTTGTTATGAACAGGGTCATAGCAACGGTATCCTTTTTGTGTTCTGGAGTAACCCACAAACACACACTTGATAGCCCTAGGAGAGAGCTTATCAAGTCCCGGAGATAAGCGGTGGACAAACGCAACAGAGCCGAAGACTCGAGGTGTAAGGTTAAACAAGTCTCTGTCGGGAAAAAGAACAGAGATCGGGGACTTTTCCCCAAGAACAGTTGTAGGCATTCGGTTGACCAGATAACATGCTGTAAGTATGGCATCTCCCCAAAAAGATAATGGAGCACAACTCTGAATCAGTAATGTGCGAGCAATATCAAGAAAATGTCGATG
Organism: Ottelia alismoides; assembly: GCA_037367405.1. Taxonomy (NCBI): domain Eukaryota; kingdom Viridiplantae; phylum Streptophyta; class Magnoliopsida; order Alismatales; family Hydrocharitaceae; genus Ottelia; species Ottelia alismoides. Next base: position 101,084 of record JAZKJV010000774.1, read on the forward strand.
TTTTCGTTCAGCAACCCCATTTTGTTGAGAGGTGTACGCACATGTTGTTTGGTGAATGATGCCTTTAGAAGAAAGGAAATTAGCAAGAGAGCGAGTGCAGAATTCTAAGGCATTGTCAGTACGCACATACTTAACAGCAGATGAAAAAACATTCTGGATTTCATTAATAAGATTTTGGATAACATTTCCTGCCTCAGATTTATTCTTCAGAAGAAAAGTCCATGAAACTCTAGAAAAATCATCAACTACAACCAAATAGAACCTGTGCCCCTGATGGTCCGGGACACGACTTGGACCCCAAATGTCTATATGAAATAATTCAAACGGGGAGCTACTGCTCCGACTCTGACGACTGGGGAAGCTAGACCTATGATGCTTCCCTAATTGACACGCTTCACAACGAAAAGAGGAACTCGGAGAGACCTGAGGCAGAAGATGACGCATTTTCTGCAGCGGTAGATGACCGAACCGAAGATGCCAGGTGTACGGAGATACGGAGCCTTGGGAATGCAGTGAGACGCCAGCGTAAGAAGTACGGACGAGACGATAGAGGCCATTGTGCTCAGAGCCACAGCCAATCACCCTGCCCGTTAGTATATCCTGAAAAATAACAGACGATGGATCAAAAATAGCACGACAGTGCAAATCACGTGTAATCTGGCTAATCGACAAGAGATTCATAGAGAATTCTGGAGCATGTAGCACATTCTGTAAGTGCATAGAGGGAAGCAAAGCCGTCTCCCCCTGACCAATGATAGGGGAATGAGTGCCATCAGCAATGAGTACAGAGCGACCAGGCTGAACAGCTCTGTAAGACTGCAGAATATCTCTCTCACGGCATAGATGATGAGTAGCTCCGGAGTCGACAATCCATCCTGTGAGATCATGACTAGTAGATGAGACGGAGGCACTACCTGAGGCACTGGCTGAGGCAGATGAACTAGCAGAGGCTGAAGCTGCAACGTCAGAAACTTCAGCACCCTCTGACGACAATTGTGGCATGATATCACGAAGTCGTGCCACCAACTCCTCGAACCTGTGATCTGGAGTAGATGCAGATGGACCTTGAGTATGATCCGCTACACGTGCAGAAGGAGGGAAGCCATGCTTAGAATAGCATGTATCCTCCGAATGACCTGTACGGCGACAGAAAGTGCACGTGGAACGAGTGCGACCTCCACGGCCACGTCCACCACTTCCTCTGCCACGAAATGAGGACGAAGCACCACGTCCCCTGGAAACTGCCATTGCGGATGGAGATGTATGCGCTGTACTAGACGGAACAGGGACTCGACTGAGCCTCCTGTATACCTCTTCTATCGGCGGGATGGTAGCATCTGCTAGGATCTGGGATCGTGCTGCCTCGTACTCCGGATCAAGGGCAGCGAGTAGTACGCCAACCATAGTGGCGTTGCGGAACGCCTTCTGCTGTTCCGGCGTAGCTGTGAGCGGAATGGTGCTATAGAGCTTCTCGAACATTCCACGAAGTGACGTGTACAGGGAATGAAGAGGCTTCCCATTTTGCTTCGTGGTAAATATGTCGTGCTGCAACTGGAGCATCTTCGTCTCGTTGCGCACCTGTGAGTATGTCATGGCCAAAATATCCCACATCGCCTTGGCGGTGGGCTGGTGAAGAATATCATTCGCTATCTCAGACGTGAGCGTACCTGAGAGCCAAACCTTGGCGTACGCATCATCAGCCTCCCACGAGGCATAGATCCCTGTCTTCTCCGGCGGTTCATCCTCGGTAAGAATATGCTTCTTACCACACGACTTCATAAGACTGAGGAACTGCATCGCCCACAGTTCGTAATTCGTCCCGTCCATCTTGACGATTGGTGCCGAACCTTTGAAGGCACCTATGGCGGGCATATCAAGCTTCTGATCTGACATGACGCCGGAGAAGAGCAACTACTGATAGATCAAGAGAAAACTGTCTACCAAGACCTTGTAGGATCCAAGTGCATAGGTAGACGATTATGCACTTGAATCAAACATAACGCCGAGTCCTACGAAGAACGCGGCACACCGGCACCGAGTAGAGGCCTTGGAAGCCTCTACTTGGCAAAAATAACGGCTGTCAAGGAACGATCAGCGGCTGGATAGCAGGTGGAGGGGCCCGGTGTCGGCTGATGAGGGCCTGGCGGCGATGGGGAGGCCCGACAGGGGCTGGCGGCTGGTCGAGGAGGGCCTGGCGGCGGTGGGAGCCCGCTGGCAGGGGCTGGCGGCGATCGGGAAGCCCGCTGGGGGGACTTGGAAGCCCGCTGGGAGGGAGGGCTGGGTGCTGGAGGGGCCCGCTGGGGGCTGCGGAGGGCAGCGAGGAGGCAGCGAGCCCTAGGCGGCGGCGGGAGAGGTAGGGTTCGAAACCCTAGGCGGCGGGAGAGGAGGGGGGGGGGACGGCGGTGGAGAACCCTAGGGTTAGGGTTATGGCTCTGATACCATGTTAGGGTAAAACGATACTCTGATGTGTTATTCTATAGAGCGCTCGGGTCTCTTATATAGAGAGAAAACCTTTGGGTAAATTACAGAGTCTTACAAAACATAAGTAGTAATTACGAAACACTAAAACGTAACATAAATAATTCTCTACAGATCCCATAGAAGCAGAAAAACTACGAGCTTGCGATAAAACCCATAAAGAGACTGGGATCCTAGATCTGCGCACTAAGCAGCTGCTGCCCAATCTGGGAGCCCTAACTCCAGCCCGGTTGAGGATGACTGCACCCTCACAGTCAAGTATAAGGAGCACCTCGATCAGCACAAATATCCGTCATCACTGATCCTCTACGAACCAATTGACGGAATCAACATCCATTAATCATACAAGAATAAAGATATATCTTCCTTCCTTCTATTTGATATTCGATATTAACCAATACAATACTGAGTCCCAACTTTCACTAAGCTTCCCAACAAGACTAAGAGCAAGCAAATTCCCAAATCACAAAATGAAGGACCCGACTAAAAGAGATTGCAACCAAATCCATAACCATCATGGCCAAGAACAAAGAGCGCCCAAAATATAGTTTCCTGTGCAAGCCAATAGAGGGGGTATACAATTCATATAGAATATCGATCGGAAGGTTTCTTAAAATTAGTTTGTCTAATAAGCTACTTGATCACATCAAAAGTCTGATTTTTTTCTTAGTTCCTCATTACACATAATCAATCATGCCTTTTAAGCCTTGGACTTCTAAGTATAATTTATTAAGTGAAATTAAACGTGCCAGGTCTTCCTATGAGGATTTCTGAATTGTCATTTTAACGACCTGAACCACGTTTCAAAACTTGGTTTTCAATGGAGAAAAAAAATCTCGTAGTGATTGCTTGTTCCAGTTAACCGGATCAAAATCATATACAAGCTTTTAACTCTTTTAAAGAGCATATTCTAAAACAACCTTTCAGCTAGACACTGCTAAACTTGAGGTGTCTCTATTGACACTACTAAACTTGAGGTGTCTGACTGGAGTATACAAAATGTTCAAAATTATCTTAAACAAAACCCCCCTGTTTATCTTGTGAAAGGTGCTACGTCATCTTACTTCTGAAATCACATTACATGTCCGATTCGTTTTTACTATTATATTTTTTTCACCAAAAACTCTACCTCTTTTCAAATGAAAAATGATAGTCAATCATCTAATGGAAAAGTTAAAAACAGTTGTAGTCTGAAGATCGGAGTTAAATGGAAGCAAATCAGATGCAATACCGAGAACTGAAGCAAATATGAAGATGAAGCGGTGTTGAATCTCATCTAATCTGATCTATTTTTCAAGAATTATGAATCCAAAATAATCTGAAGCTAATCTGACTCTCATGCAAACTGAACCTAACTTCCATCCAAGCAATCTAAACCAAATATGAATCTCAAGCAATCTCAAGCGAGAACAAATTATCTGAAGCCATAGTGAGAATTAAATGAAGCAATCTGAACTGGAGCAATTTGAATGAAACCATAATGTATATGAACTAAGGCAAGCTGAACGGAAGGAAACTCCAATATGAACTGAAGCAAGCTGAACTGAAATGAATCTAAACTAAACTGAAATAAAGCAAGCACTGAAATGAATCTAAACTATCTAAACCCAATATGACAATAGGCTCTAAATCCCATATTAATTAGGATCCAAATACCAAAGAGATCCAAGGCCTAAATCTACTTCAAATCCCAAATCAAACATGATGTTGAATCCAACAAACAGACATCGCCCGTCAAAGAATCGAGCATCAAAAACTAACATGGGGACACATATATGTATCTGCATGCTCAATGGCCTGTCAAGTATCTCTCGAACAATGATCAGAAGCTGAGATACAATCACGAAGCATTGTATAGATAAATCGAAGATGATAGATCAACATCAATTGTAGACAAACATAGTGATAAAAAGACAGAGTACAGTAGCAAGAGGAACTTTAGCTTCTACCTTGCCCTCGCAATGGAGGAAGGCAAGTTGGGGAAGAAGAGCTCTCCACCTGCTACCGCCACGCTCATCGGAGCACCGCCACGCTCATCGGAGCACGAGGAAAGAGCGGATGGACAACAGGGAGAAATGGAGAGGGGAGTTGGGTTCTCTGTTGGGAAAGAAGAGAGGAGGAAGAAGAAGAAAATCAGGCGATGGGAAAAATGAAAGGGGGGGGGGTACGTGAAAAGAATTGGGGAAATGAGAGTATATATGTGGTTATTTTTTTATTTTTTTTCATTTCATTTCTATTCTTGATGAAATGCTCAATACCTCACCATTATCACCCTAAATGTCCAATTTACCCATATAATGGCTCTTTTCGACCGTCACAAAGTGACGATTAAAATGAGCCCAATATTCATATTTTTCCGATATAAGATGAGTCCAGATTTCGACAAAATACAATTCCGATTTATCATTAAATTTTGCAATTAAAATCGATCAATGACCTCCGATCAACAAACGGTCGATTTTGTTGGTTTCGATTCCTCGAGATGGAATTAGTGATGGTCTCTGTTCACATTGTTGTCCGGATCGCGTCACGGGCTTTTTCTGCGACACGTGGTACAATACAATCATTTTTTGTCAATTGTACCACAATGGGGTCCGATCCGCGATCTGTGGATCGATCCAAGCTTACTCGACATTATTTAGATTTTTATCGTGTCACGAGGACCTTAGTCAGGTCGTATTCGTGTATGGTCATGAGCATTACATTACGCCTCCTCTTTGATCCTGTTATATATGTTTCTTCCACATGTGACATGATGACTTAGTCTGAGTCTGGTAAAAAGGTTTACATTCCACCTCCTCCTTTGCCTCGACCTCCTAACAAACCTCCTGTGGCTCTGACTTTGGCTTGTTACCACATTCGCATGTCGACCACTTGACCCCTTGCTTCCTGTGTTTTCCCCAATCATCCTACACGCCTTGGGTTAATTCTGAACACTTGAATTCTACCGATGATCCTATTCATATTTCTATACATGAGGAGTCCATACATGATGAGATTGCTACTCCTGAGGAGAATGTGGTACATGTACTACGCATCATGTTGCAACCCATGTTTCACTAGGACGTCTATCAAAGGACTTCACGAAGTTTACAGTAGGATTGTAAGCTGTTGAAATCCCATACACATACTGGGAGGCTATGCGAAACAATCAATGGTGGCTTGCCCCGGAGGAGATGGTTGCACTTTAGTCGTGTAGTACATGGATCTTGGTTATTATTGTCATAGTAGGGGCTTCCGTGGTTGGATGCAAATGCATTTTTACTGTGAGGCCGAGAGTAGATGGCAATGTTGATCATTACAAGTCTATACTTGTGGCACGTGGGTTCACTCTTACATATGAGGTGGACTATCATGTCACTTTCTCCTAATGGCTCGTCGTTCTACTCTTCGGATCCTTCTTTGTGTTGTTGTGGTACATGATTGATTGCTTTTTGAGTTTGATGTTAGGAATGCTTTCTTGTATGATGACCTGTAGGAGGAGGTTTATATGCAGCAACCACCCGAGTTTATTGCTGAGGGAGAGTGTCAGAAGATATGCATATTTCATAAGGCCACTTATGGCCTTAAGTAGAGTCCCAGTGTATGGTTTCAAAAGCTCTCAGACATAATAAAGGTGCAATAATGCTTCAACAGATCGACTGCAAATCACTTGCTTTTTGTACGTAGGACATCGAGAGGTATTGTTGTCACTCTAGTCTATGTTGACGAGGTCATTGTTACAGGAGATGACTTACATGGGATAAACTAGGCTAAGGAGTTCCTTGGACAACAGTTTGTCACCAAGGACTCAAACTATGATACTTCCCTGGGTTTGAGTTTACAATGAACCATAGAGGTCTTGTGATGACTCAGAGGAAGTACGTTACAAATCTTCTTCTTGAGATAAGGATGGCAGATTGTAGACTTGCCTATAATCATAGTAGTAGCTCTATGATGATGATGCTGATGAGGTAGACAAGAGGAGATGCATGCAGCTTGTTGGAAAGCTTCTCTATGTTACTATTACTAGGTCATATATCTCATTGCAGTAAGCAAAGTCAGTCAATTTATGTAACTGACACGTCAGGCTCACATGGATACAATCTATATGATCGTAAGGTATTTGAAGTCCTCTCCATGTACATGGTTGGTATTCAGCAAAGAGATATCTCTTGCCATTACGACTTGTGCAGATGCAGACTATGCAGGATGCCGTAAAGACATGAATTTTACCTATGATTTTGCAGCTTCATTTGGAGTTCAATGATCCAATGGAAAAGCAAGACGCAAACTTTTGTGAAGGAAATGCTTGAAAAGGAGGATATATCGCCATATCGGTACCCATATCCGATATATCGCGATATTTCCTTCCATGGATGCAGTGAGCAAGGTTCAGGAAAGCGGTATGCGTATGCGTTCGGACAGGTCACTGAATAGCGCTTAAGCGGTATGCGGGGGCATATGCGGGGTATATGCGGTTCTATGCGGTTTCCTAATTTTTTATTTAAAAATAAATAAATATATACAAAAGTGACTACAACAGAACTAAATTTATGTATAATTGTGGTCCAACAGAAGATCTAAGAAAAATAACTTTCATAGAGTTCAAAATAATCTTTATCAATCAAATATCAATACTTCAATAGAACGGTTAGCACACAAAATAATTGACAACAATCAACAAAATAAAAAAGTTAGCGCACAAAATGCCTCTATTGTTGAATATAATGTCATTTATCTATGTCGTTATATTTATAATTGATCCTCCATCAAAAATACCGAACTTTACATATAATATATTACATTCATAATAACTATTAGTTGACTAAATTAGTTTCCTAAATTATTAGTATATTATTCTTTTTCTTCCTTGCGTGTTTACTCCAATCTCACAGTATAACTACTTTGACGATGGATATAAATGGTCACGGAATGCTTGGTTGGCATACATGCAAAAGTAAGGAAAACATGGCACAAATAACACAACAAAACATGGCACAAATTAAAAAAACAAAAAATAAAAAAAATGGGTATGCGGCCGCACAGACCGCATATGCGGCCGCATAGCCCGCATATGCGGCCCGCATAAGCGCACAGGGCGCATAATGCGGGGTTTCAGGAAAGCGGTGCGCCGAGGGCACCGCATAGGCATATGCGGCCGCATATGCGGCCGCACGGGCCGCTTTCGTGAACACTGGCAGTGAGACCATGTGATTGCATACATATCACGTCAAACCACATGAGTAGAATTACCCCACCCATGACTTGGAGTTGGCGGCAATTGCCTTCGCCTTCAAGATCTGACGTCACTATTTATATGGGATGAATTTTGAGATTTTGACTGATCACAAGAGCTTGAAGTACATATTTGATCATAAGGAGTTGAACATGAGACAACGCAAGTGGCTCGAGCTACTGAAAGATTATGACTGCACGGATCTCTTACCATATTGGTAAGGGAAACATGGTGACAGATGCACTCAACAGGAGAGCAAATAATTAAGGTACAACAAACTGGCTATACACATGCAATATGCTCGCAGGTTTGACCGATTGGCATCCTTTGGAGAGTGCATCCACTAGCAGCAAACCTTCTGAAGTCACTCGTCAGATGCTCGAAGGTGACATTAGAAGCAATTAGATATGAAGCACAGGAATGCTTCTGCATCCTAATAGCAATATGTAAATCAAGATCCTCATCATCCTTGCTAGCGACCCGATCATCAATCTCCTGAGATATCACCTGCTGAGAAACAATATCAGTCCGTCATTAGAAGTAATGTTGTTAGAACTAACCTGGGGCATGTTCGATGACAGACTATGAGCATGACCAGGCCATCTGTTGTAGTGATGTGGTAGTGATGGAACCAGAACAATGGGAGGAGGTGGGGCTGACGGAGGTGATGAAGGAGATGGTAGTGGAGATGGTTATGAGGGTGGTTGGCATATGGGTGGAGGTGGAATATATACCTCATTATGCGTATCTGATGGTGTCAACATGTCACCTCTAGGAGAAAAATGCATGACATACTAAAAAAATATGACATCTGCGCTAACATAATAGTTCATCCGTAACAGATCATAACAACGATAACCCTATTGAGTTTTGGAGTACCCAACAAAGACATGTTTGATAGCCATGGGAGAGAGATTGTCAATCTCTGGAGACAACTGATGGACAAACGCAATAGATCCAAAAACACAAAGAGTAAGAGAGAACAACTCCTTATCAGGGAAAACAAGGGAAACGATATCTTCTCACCCAGCACTGATGAGGGAATGCGGTTAATAAGATAACAAGCCGTGAGAACCGCATCACCTCAAAATGAATGAGATGTGCTGCTCTGGATCAGGAGGGTACGAGTGACATCAAGAAGATGGCGATACTTTCTTTCAGCGATACCATTTTGTTGAGACATATATGCGCTTGATGTTTGATGAAGAATACCATGAGATGAGAAGAATTGAAAGAGGACATGAGTACATAATTCCAACGCATTATCACTCCTTACGAGTTTGACAGAGGTGGAAAAAATATTCTGCTCTTCTTTATTGAAATTTATAATTGCATTTCTAGCTTCTGATTTATTCTTCAACATGAAAAGTCAAGATCGACGACTAAAATCATCCACAACAACTAAATAAAATATGTGTCCTTGATGATCAGGAACATGACTTGAACCCCAAATGCCTACATGGAGAAACTCAAAAAGGGAGTTATTGCTCTGACTCTGATGCTTAGGGAAGACAGACCAATGATGCTTCCCTAACTGACATGCCTCACAGGTAAATGACGAGCGGGGTGAAATCTGGGAAGGACTTGATGTAGTTTCTGAAGTGGAAGATGATTGAAGCACATATGACATAGAAAGGGAGAGACCGATCCAGTGGAATGGGAGGACAGTCTAGTACACGGTGTTTGGACTTATCGATATAGCCCGCCTGGCAACATCCAATCACCCTGACTGTAAGAATGTCCTGAAACATGAGAGATGATGGATCAAATATTGCTCGACAATTTAGATCCTTAGTAACCTAACTAATATACAGTAAATTCATTGAGAAATCATGGGCATGCAACACATTCTGCAAATGTGTAGAGGGTGTCAAGGTGATCTCCCCCTGTACTATAATTGAGGAATGAGTCCCATATGCTATGACCACAGTGCTTCTTGGAGAAACCTGCTTGTAGGCTATGAGTTGATCTCTATCTCCACGCAAATGATGTGTTGCATCAGTATCTATGATCCATTCTGAGATTTCTGAATCGTGATAAGTAGAGGCTTGAACACTACTTTAGGTACTAGCTCCCGTAGTAGCAACAATGTTGAAGTTGTTCTCTTAAGCATATGAAGGGTTACTAGCTGGGGGTATGATGTCTCGTAGTCAAGACACGAGCTCATCATATCACTGATCTAATGTGGATGAAGCGACATAAGACTGAACCTGCTCTGCTACGCTAGTGGACGTTGGGAACCGATGCTTGGAGTAGCTTGTGTCTTCTGTATGACCAGATCGGTGACGATAGGTACAAGGTGGTGCACGACCACACCCACCTATACCACGTGATCCCCATCTACGGAACTGAGATGGACCACCTCTTCTACGAGAGCCCACCATGCACATGAAATCGGCACTGGAGCTGGAGTTGAAATATTGATCCGGCTCAATCTACGAAAGTTCCTCCATGGGAGGAATGGTAGCATCGGCCAGTATCTGGAGGATGCAACCTCATATTATGAGTTAAGAGAGGCCAGGATGACACCAACCATTGTAGCGTCCTGGTATATCTTCAATTGCTATGGGGTAGCCGTGAGAGGCATAAAGCTATGAAGCTTCTCAAACATCCCGCGCAAGGTAGTATAGTGAGTATGTAGGGATCGACCATTCTGCTTTATATTGAAGATGTCATGCTGAAGCTGTAGAATTTTTGTCTCATTCTTGGCATGTGAATACATGGCTGCAAGAATGTCCAGTCAAGGCCTCAAATGTCGGATTTTGGTTTCGTTTCGGTAAGCCCAGAAAAGGAATTTCGGTGGAATTTCGGTGAAATGGCCGGAAATTGGGAAAACGACTTGAAAACTCATTTTTTCAAAATTTAAGATTTGTAATGTTGTTTAATCAATAAAAGAGGCATAAATACAAGTTTTTTTGCTTATAATAAGATGTTATAATGTTCAGTACCTTAAAATAATGATTTCGGTCATCATATCAATGACCGTCCAGAGTGAATTTTCATATTTCAGTACACGGTTAAATTTTGGCATTCAATTTTTCTATCAATTCTCAAAAGAATAATAATACTTTTATTTAAAAATAAAACAAGACACACACACAAACACGAATATTTTAACATGTATGCCAAAATAAATGCATAGTAGAGCTTGTGATCGTAAAATGTATGTTATATGAGACTTGAAATTTGGAAACTTTGCTCTCCAAGACTTAAGTTAGGTTGTGAATCGTGACTTGTGAAGTTGTGAGATGGAATGAGAACATATACATTATATTTATTGAGTTTAAATAGGACCCCTAATGGCCTTATTTGTTACAATGGTGGTTGGAATAGTGGCTTATATTGCAATGGTGGTTGAAATAGTGACCTATAAATTTCATTTAGTGACCAAATAGTACCTATGAATATCAATAAGTGGCCTAGGCATGACATATGGTGACCTAGAACAATTTCAGTCGAAATGGACCGAAATGGACCGAAATAAACCGAAATTCCACCGAAATTCCACCGAAATCCGAGAAATCTGTGAACAATTTCCACCGAAATGGACCGAAATGACCGAAATGACCGAAATTCGGCCGAAATTTCGGCCGAAATCCTGGAAACAGATATTATACATGGTTTCGATGTCGGTATCGCCACGAAACCGAATTTCGACCGAATTTCGGTCGAAATTCGCCGAAATTTAAGGCCATGTGTCCAGTATGGCTTTGGCAGTGGGCTGATGTAGGACTTCGTTTGCAATCTCTGGTATCTAAGTACTAGACAACCAGACCTAAGCATATTCCTCATCAGCCTCCCATGAGGTATACAACCATGTCTTCTCCGTCGGTTTTTCCTCGGTAAGAATATGCTTCTTACTCATCAACTTCATTAGACTCATGAACTGCATATTCCACAACTCGTAATTCGACCCATTCATCTTGACTATGGGTGTTGCATCTCTAAAGGCGTCCGTGGTAGGGATGTCTATCTTGCTCTCTGACATATTGACGATCGAAGAAGACAGGGATCGTAGACTTGAAGAAGTAACTGTCTACACTGACATAGGTGGATTTGGTTGCATGTGTAAACTCAAACTACAACCAAATCCATCACCCAAAGTCGGAACGAGGTGATCCACATGCGGCGCTGCAGAAGAGGTCGACGACACCTCGAGATCTGCACTAGCAACAACATGGGAGAGAAAAGGGATCGGTGGTGGCGAATCCTAGAGAGGAGCGGCTGACGACTCCTAGAGAGAGGAGCGGCGGCAACAACTCCTAGAAAGAGAGCGGTTGGCGGTGGCGGCTGAAGAGAGAAAAGGGCGACTAGTGGAGGTTTAGGATTTTTGGGGTACGAGAGCTTAGGTCTAGGACCACCGCTCTCATACCATGTTGGGAAAAAGAAGAGACTTGTTTATTCCTTGAACCCTAGGCTCTCTTATACAGAGGAGAGACCTATGGAAAATTACATAAAATAGACAAAAGAAAAAGGGATAGATAAAAGAGTACAGAAATATATCTCTACACATTGGGTAATCTTTTTTTTTCGGAGATATAATGCTTACTAATTTATTGTGTGATTAAATAAGTCTTGTTATTTAAAAAAGAGTTTTCTCTTTGTGGTTAATTATGATAGATACATTTAAACGTTTCATGAAAACCCTGCTATTCCAGCTATATATTCCAGCTATATATCCATATTATCATCGTTTGCATGCATCTGCTCCTTTTATGATTGTAGATCTTGTTTGGATGACATAATTAACTGTGAATTTTCTCTTGTTTTTGCTTTTGGTTGGGTGCGAAAACGTAGATATTAATTGTATCTTAGTTTTATGGCTGCCAGTTTGAAAGTTGTCCTACATATAGGATGGCTAGATTCTATGCCAATGCGATGGTCTTACCAGTAATAAAAATCCTCATTCCATATTGTACGTTTTTTCTCAGGTTTATAATCTATTTAGTGAAGTACTACTTGGCATTTTCGTTGAATATAATTCCCCTTCATTTGGATGCTGCTCTTATTTCGAATTTTTCTTTTAATATGTATAATTGAATCATGGCAAATCTGTTGACTCGGTCCTGTTCTCGTATACATTATGTAGATGCGCATCTTCTACCCGTGGAGTTGCCAGAATTATCTGTTATTTTGCAGGTTTAGAACTTTGAAATTCTCGTCTACATTTATATGGCAGAATTCTCATCTCCTCTCCAACTGCTGTGAAATTGTATTTCAACAACAACTAAGCTTTTTCCCACAATTAAGAAATTGTAATTATTTTTGAATTTTTTATCATTATACTTTTTCAAGGTTTTGCAGGTACACTTATTCCCGTCCTTGTTGTGCCTCTGTATCTGCACTGTTAACTCGTGCGATCTTCTTTACTTTCGCAATCTATGAGATAAACTGGACCATGATTGGTTTAAATCAATGTCCGGTTATAAAATATTGTATTACAATTGTGCCCTTGCATTTTTGACCACATACACTTCTCTTCATGCCCATCATCCTCATTGCAGCTTCCCTCCTCTTAGTTGGCTTCTGCGACCTCTCCGACGTTGCCTCGTCCCTGATGTTGTCGCCATCTTGAGAGGTTGAGTGCACCATTGTCAAATATATATTGGTAATATTTTCCAAAAAAATAAAAAAACGTGAAAGATATAGACCCCGGTGCATGTAAAATTACATGCACCTAGGTGCATACTCCCCAACCCCTATATATGTATGTATGTATATGTATCAAGAGAGAGAGAGAGAGAGTAGGGTGGGGGTGAGGGGAGCGTGGGGAAGGCTGGAATGGTGGAGTGGGGGTGCCTGACAGAAGCTGAGGGGGTTCTTGGGACAGAGGATGAAGGCTGGAGTGATGGTGTGGGGGTGCCAGACAGAAGCTGAGGGTGAGAGGAGAGGATAAGGACATGGGTGATGGAGGTTGGGGGTTAGATGACAGTGGCGGGAGGGGGTATGAAGGAAAAAAATGAGGAAGAAGATAAATAATACTGGGGTAGTTAATTCTACTTTTGCTCATTCCTTTTCTTGTCAATTATGCATAGGGATGAAAACGAATGTGAATATGATCGTATTCGATCCGTTATCGTATTCGTTTTATACATATTTTGACATTCGTATTCGTATTCATTTTCAAATGAATGCAGATGTAGATATCACTTTGATATTCGTTAATATTCGCATTTGTATTCCTTTTAAAATTGATGCATATATGGACATCACTTTGACATTCGTTAGTAGTCGTATTTGTATTCGTATATTCTTTTTTGTACTAAGAATTTTTTTATAACTATGCATAACAACAATATATGATTGAATTCATCGTTGTTGAGGTAACTGTTAAGAAATTACTAAGGATTTGATTATACCTATATTGGTATCCGTATCCGATCGTTTTCATCCCTAATTATGCATGTGACCAGAAATTAAGGTCTAATTCGGTGTGGAAGGGACTGCAGCTAACCCAAGGGATACGAGTGTTATTTGGTCATTTTTCCAAAACTCAGAAGGGGACATGTATAAAATCCGTACATTTTTTTAGCAAGTAGGCATGTATTTTATTCTCCCCCCTCTTCAACAATGACATTGACAATGTTGCGAATATCGGAAGCAAACACACACAAACACGATCAAACAAGCAAGACGCAAACACAAGAATTTACAAGGTTCACCCGTAATTGGGCTACGTCCTTAGGCGACGGCGATCGGTTTCACTATATGGAGAAAAAATATATTGCAGAGGGTACTAAGAAGGTACACATATGGGATGAGAAACATGATCAGAATGAGAGTGCAATATCTGGTGGCCGTAGGGCCCTTTTTTCCTGCAACAGAAGAATTCCATCTGTATTCATCAATCCATCCCAACAGCTCTCAGCCAATCAAAAGGCAGGACACTGATCAGACATGTCAGCAATCTTGGCCCAACATCTCTTAGCCAATCAACAGACAGGACACAGATCAGACATGTCAGCAATCATGTCCCAACATCTCTCAGCCAATCAGAATTCAGGACACAGATCAGACATGTCAGCAATCCTGTCCCAACATCTCTCAGCCAATCAGAATTCAGGACACAGATCAGACATGTCAGCAATTCTGGCCCAATAGCTCTCAACCAATCAGAAGACAGGACACGGATCATCCACATCAGCAACCCAACAAGTGGTTAGGATTCAAGTCATATCAACAATCTCTACCTTGAATTGAATCCTCATATAGAAGAATGTTATAAAACTTGAATGAAATCCATTTCCAATATCTATAAGTCAATTCTTCAAAAAAAAACTATAAGTCAAGAATCAACATTAATATCGATGTGTTCAAAATGATCAAAATATGCAATATAAGCTTTATAGATGATCGATATGAGTGATCTAAGCAACTAACAGTATCGCCGTATCGATATATGCGATATAAGGTTCATAGATGATCGATATGTGTTGCCTAAGAGAATAAGAGTACATATGTAAATTATTTAGTGATTAAAATACTTGGATGAACTCCATTTTCAAAAGATATAGTATGTCAACAACTAACAATATCAGCGATATGTTCGATATGTGCACTATAAGTATCATAGTCCTCATAAATGATCTATATGTATTTTCTAGGTGTATATTTGTAGTATTTCATGTTATAAGAACTTGAACGAAATCCATTTCCAATATTTATAAGTCATGAATGAATATTAGTATCGACATGTTCGATATGACCGATATGTGCGATACCGATATGTGCAATATATGGTCTACAAATGATCGATATATGTGATATAAGTGTTTATTTGTAGGTTATTTGTTGGTTTGATATCTTGGATGACGTTAATTTCTGAAAAATGGCAAAAAGTTGGCTTTTTTGAACCATTCTCGACATTTCCACCGATATCATCGATATATCGACGACATATCCCTATATATCCTTTTTCATGTGGACCGAAACGACATCGATATCGATACGGACTTCCTTGATATTAACTATCTATCATGATCTAGAATGTCAGTGAGGTTCTCTCGTTTGCATGAAAGTTGTCACATGCTTGCATTTCTGTGTCACTTTGGATCTGCCCCTATGTACATCTACTTTGGAAATCTCATGCATTAAAAGGATAGTATGCTTCATTTCTAGCGTAATTTCTGGTGGCTAATTAAGAACTTCACCTGTGGTACTTTGTTATATACTGGATGCGGGATCATGGTGATAATTCTGCCCGTATATGATTCAGTATTGATTTTGCATAGCTTGCAATGGTGGGGTTGTATCATGAATTTGAAAATCTATATTGTTGCAGTTGGCTTGTTACCGGTAGGAAGTAGAAGATTAGAAATGCTGCTATGTGTTTTATTATCAAAGCCAGCTCAAGGAGTTTGTGACATTGCAACCGATTATGTAAGAACTTGAGCTCAAATTTCAACGAAATTCGGCATTTTCTATGTTACCGAAACTGAAACCCTTCTTTTTCGTTTTTTTAGGATTTCAGAGAAATATCATATTAATTTCTTTGAAATTGCATATTGCTTCGATGAAACAACAAAAATAAGGGAATCTACACTTCGCTTCTATTGAAATTTGCATATATTGATGAATTTTACTTATTTATTCGCCGATGTGTTTAGTTGTTCGGTGTTTTGCATTGTTTAAAGGAGTTTCCTTACTTAATTTCTAAATTTTTGATCTAAATCTAAATCAAATCAGTTAGACACGAGAATTAAGAGTCAAATTCAAGTTTTAATTGAAGAGCTTTATATTTTTTGGTTCTTTCTTTGATTTCATATATATGTTTTTATTAATAGTTGATGCAGCGTAAAGCGATGAATAGGAGTTAATTTATTTATGTTCGTCGTTAATTAAAACTCAAATTTACAATTAATTGAGTCATTGCAATTTTATTTAAATAAAGATATCGTATGCGATCTCAAATTAGTTAGTCAGTTTTAAATTTTAACTTTGAATTTAAAATTGAGTCAGTTAAGATTTAAATTCCAATCTCTTCTATTTTTGTAATCCACCCCCTATGTATAGACGATGAGAGTCCACATTTGAATCAGTTCAGAATCAATCAATTTTTGAGTTTATCTCAATTATCTACCCCATTCTCTTTCCTTCTTGTACGCGATATCCTCGATTCTTTTCCAAAATCCCTTGTTCTCCGACGAGTTTTCTCTTCTTAAACCCTCCGTTTTCTTCTCCATCGAATATTCCACCATCAAATTTATTTTTTTACCGTTGAAAATTCTTCGATTTGCATCATTTAGTATCAGAGCATATCATCTAGATCGTCTCTATGATCTGATGATTCCTCCCGTCATTCGCACGCAAAAATCTAAAGAAACTTTCTCTCACGACCGTGCATGGCGTGCTGAGGTTAGACATGCACTATCTAATTTGCTCTAAGTTTGTGCCGATATCAAAGCTTGGGCATCACAGATACAAGAGTCGTGGAATGTTGAGGCATTGAAGCGCCAACTAGAAGAGAATGACGTCAAAATCGTTGCCACAAGGGCCGGTGAAACACCACCTCTTGCCCACGAAGCAGCTATCCAGGTTTCCTCAAGTAGAAATCATCGCTGCCAACGATTTGCTTGATGTCCATACAGTTTCAGACCTTCAATCGCTGAATCAACTCCAGCACCACCCACGACCCTCTCGCGGGCCCCCTCCACCACCCTCGCACCTCTAGCACCTCCCCCGATCGCAACATCACCCCTCCCAACTCCAGCCCCACTATCGCTACTGCACCCCCAGTGAACCCCCTTGCCCCACTGTCGTCGCCACGCCCTCCCACCTCCCTTGCACCCCTTGCTGCATACGCCCCAGTGCCACCTCCCGCGACCCCTGTATCTCTTAGAGTGCATTCCCCCAGCCCAACGCCCATCACGGTCCTGTCGCAACCTCGTTCGGTACCTAAAACCACTACCCAAACAACCCTGACAACCCCCCAACTGTGCTACAACCACCCCCACCCCCAATCTCGTTGTCGCCAACGCAGCCACCCGCCAACGCGTCGCCCTTGCGTCACCACCGCAATACCCCACCAGCGCACCGCCATCGTGGTTCCCCACTGCCGCCTTCCTACAAGCCCCTGTGCACCGCCACTGCCTCCCCGTGCACCCTTCTTACTATCGCTGCCACCCCTGCTCATCTCGAGGCCTTGCTGGCACCGTGCGCTCTTTAGGAGCTGCAACCGCCTTCACCACTATCCCATGCACCGCCATCGACCGCCATCGATGCCATGTGTGCCTTAGTTTAACATGCCACCACCGCCTTATTTGTTGGGGAACCCTAAGGGCCTGTTCGTTTGGAGAATAGGTCCTGGAATAAAGGGCCTATTCTCCATCCGACACGGTTTCTCGTGGTACGATTATTCCTCCTCATTCCATCTTATTTCACTCTTAATCCTATATTTATCCCACCTTACCTACCTATATTTCACCTTATTCTCCTTATTCCTATTCTCCAGCCGAACAAAGAATAGGCCCTTATTCTCTTTATTCCCAATCCTTATTCCTGCTTATTCCCGAACCGAACGAGCCCTAATGGTCGAAGAAGGTTTCCATTTGTGGATATTTGTATTCCCCAAAATTAGGGATACGTTGTTCATTTGGAAAATTTTACATTTTACATAAAACGACTCCTAGCAAAACTCTTTTATTTAAAGATCAAAGTTGAAGGTAATTCAAGAGGAAATGTGGGGGTACGAAAATTACAGGGACGTCATCCAACTGAGAAGAACTACAAATGTAATATTGAATTAAGGAAAAAGGTTACGCAACTGGAACAAATCATTCAATGGATTTGGAAAGAATTTTCCGGCATCGCACCTGAAGATCAAGCAATTCATCAGGAGATGAATTTTTCAAGCGAATGAGAACTTATACAACATAAAGCAGATAAATAGGGCTTAATTTATTTATGTTCGTCGTTAATTAGAGTCCAAATTTACAATTAATCGAGTCGTTGCAATTTTATTTAAATAAAGAGATCGCATGTGATCTCAAATTAGTTAGTAGGTTTTCAATTTGAATGTTGAATTTAAAGTTAGAGTCTATTAGGATTTAAATTTCAATATCTTTCTATTTTTGTAATCCGTCCATCTTATATAAAGGAGATGAGAGTCCAACATTGGAATCTATTTAGAATCAATCAATTTTTGAGTTTATCTCAATTATCTCTTCCCCTTTTCTCTCCTCCTTGTTCATGAGCTCCGTGATTCTTTTCCAAAATCCCTCGTTCTCTGATGAGTTTTCTCCTCTTAAACCCTCCATTTTCTTCTCCACCGAAAATTCCACCATCAAATTTATTCTTCTACTATTGCGAATTCTTCGATTTGCATCAGTAGTTATTATATGTGTCACCTCACTCTTATTGAAGAAGTAATTATCATGACTTGCTTCCAATTTAGCATACAATTTTGACTCTAGATGCATGTTACAGACATATCAACATATGTGATAATAATGATAATAATACTACCTCAAAACTTATATTGCAATTCTATTTTACAAATAATAGTGTATTTTTATTTTATTTATTGACTTTGGCATATTAAAAACCTTGGTTTTTTTAGAAAAAGTCAGGTTTAGAGTTATTTCAAATATTTATGATGATTTCATCCAAATTCTCCGATCTTTCTCTTTCTAGACTTGGCGAAATCAGAATCTAAAATTTAACGCGTTGCTTTCTCGTGGCTTGTCTTTATTAGAAGGAATATGTGCAGGTGTGAGAGTGCTATGTTGTTAACAACCTTCCAAGTTTTGTAACCGTAAGTAATTGCCTATTGTTAAGTTGGATATAAATTGTGCTTGTGAATGCTATGCAGTTTCTCGAGGTTAGTTAATTTATTTGTGTCTTGTATATCATATATTTTACTATCGCAAGCTTACAATACATCTATTAGACATGCATGTTAGAAAGATTTGTGTTTGTGTGTGTCTTAATTTATTTTTAAAATCATTTGTTTTTCTAGTTAGAAAGTATTTTGGTTAAATACAAGCTTAAGCTATCATACCGATCTTCAATTTCTTACATAAAATATCGTTTTGCAAGTAATCTTTGTTGGCTTATGTTTTTCTCTACTATTATTGCATGTATCACCATTCTCCGTGTTCAAGAGATGGAACTAATGTCTTCTAATTTAGGTTTCAAATCTAGTTCTATTTTTTAGAAACACATTATTTTTTTGGTTATTTGAACGATTGAATGGAAATTTAACGTAACATACACTACAAGGAAAATAAGTTATGGCTACAGAACTATACCCACGGATATGGGGTTTGCGGCCACAGTATTGTGCTCTGATCACAATACGTCGTGGCCAGTAGCCGTAGCTACAAGTCTCGTCGTGATAGTTTTCTAATCACGAATATGCCGTGGCCACTACAAGTAATCACAGAACTTGTCATGGCCACAACTTTTATATGAAGACTTTGGCCACGGATTGTACCTACGAGAAACTAGTAGCCACGGAATTATCGTGGCCACAAGTTTCCGTAGCCATATTCCATGGCCACAACTCATTTTTCTTGTAGTGATATAATGTTAACATCTTACTATTATAAAAAAATCGTGTATTTCTATCTCATTTATTGAGTTACATATTAATAAAAAAAACTTAATTCTAGGGAAAACGAATTTTCAAGTATTTTGCCTAACTTCTGACCATGTCACCGAAATTTCACCGAATTTCTCTTTCCAGGCTTAGCGAAACGAAATCGAAATCTAATATTTAAGATCTTGCGCAAGAATTCAGTAAAGTTTGTGAATTTATCGGGTGATGTATAAATTTGAGAGTCCTTTGCATGGACTTTCCTTCTATTTTTTCTGCACATTTTTGAATGACTTACACATAGCTCAGGACATTTGCAGTCTCTGTTCAGGTGCACATTAAGAACATGATTTCACGAGTGGGATGTAGGGATGCAAATCGATGCTATGCATAGATCTTTGTCCAGCTGATCCGTTTAATCTTGACATATTTTTAAATTGGTGTGAATGCATTTATCAGTTTGATGTATTTTAATTCAAAATATCACTGTTAAGTGATTTATAACTGTCTAACATATTTTATTCATTCTTAAATCTTATTTGATAAAATTGTTATGATAAAATTACATATAATATATGGAATAAATTACACAAAATTGCATGAACTACTCGACCTGATTTCAATGTCATGCCCGAACTTTAAAAAGTAACGAGGTGGTGTCCAATCTTTAATATTCGTCTCAATGTGGTTTTAGCTATTATGATTTAAGATTAGAAAGGCGGAACGATCAATTAAATTTCAATAGTCAAGGACCACATTGAGACAAATCTTAAGAATCAGGTACCACATTGTTACTTTATAGTTTAGGGATCAACATTGAAATTGGGTGTATAGTTCATGGACTTTTGTGTAATTAACTCTAATATATATATTTGTTTCATGTGAAGGCTTTCCATTTTACATATATTTAAACAAACTTACAAAGCATCTCTATTATTACTACTATTATTATTATTTGAACTCTAAAAGGATATTGACAATAAAATTTTGATATTTTCAATAATTGTATACACATTCTTACTTGTATTTTAAAGGAAAATTTTTCAAAAGAAGGATCCCAAATGTCTTAAAACACAGGCTTTCCTAAGTTTCCACGAGCCTTTTATGTCCATGTTAAATTGTTAATACCCTCTTTGTTACCTTTAAAAATGGACGAGTAATTGGGAATTTTGTAATTTATCTTATTTTAAGAGTAGGAATGACCATTTGCACATCTAATTCCATGGTTGAAGAAATTAGAATAACCAAGAATATAGAGGTTGTGGATTTCTTTTATTCTAATGAAAAATGGAAAAATGATGAATTATATGTTTGGATACAGCTGATTGTACATATCTTCACCCGTGAGCCACTAATACGAAAGTAACCAATACATGTTTAGTTTGCCCTCGTAACATTCTTAGAATATTAGAGCTTGTTTGGTTGCTATGGTACATCGGGGTACTCTGGCATACCCTTAGCTCCAACCATACATTCCTGGGTTGGGATTGCTTGTATTGACCCTACAATTTCATTGGTATAATATTTTTTAACCATGTTTAAATAAACTTATTAATATAAAAAATATGTTATAATCGTTAAAAAAGTTAATATAACACATAATAAATGTCACATCACATCACAATGATTATTCAACCCTCTCAACCCTCCAAACAGCTACTATTCAAAGGAAGTACCCCATCCCACCCCAACTCAGTCCAACCCAGTAACCGAACATGCCCTATGATTTCATTTTTCATCCCTCCATAATTTGTATTTACCTCAGATCCTTGGATTGTCACTTGCATGTTTGGTTGGTGGGTTGGGTTGGGATACATCGGTGTACCCCTTCTTCCAACCCTCCCAACCATCCTCATAGTTTACTGTTCACAGGGATAACCCAACTCGATCCTACCCAATCCAACTCAACAACCAAACATGCCCTTAGTCTTAGGCTCTAACCCATGTCGTTCCTTTATTCTAACTAATTCAACCACTTCACGAAGTTAATTTATTCTGATTAAAATCAATGGTTCATATATATTTTTTAAAATTAATTTGTGCACCTCCGCCGATCCGTACCCTCTCCTTTGTCGTTGTACGACCTCCTCCTCCCTTCTTCTCTAGGGTCGAGCCTGAGGGATCAGTTATTCTGCTGTTACAACACCTGCTGTAATGTAGGGCAGCTGCTCGACGGCCATCGGACAACCCTCGAACTTGGTGCGAATCCCGATGCCAATCGAGCGGCTCCCCTGCCTTACAGAAGGTGTTGTAACTGCCGAGCCTGAGGCAGGTGGATGCTGTAACGTAAGGGAACCGCTGGCCGAGCCTGAGACCGGTGGCAAGCTCCTTCGGGGCAACTGTGGCTGCTAACGCCGGAGAGAAGGCGGAGGAGCATAGGCTAGTGGATTCCATTTGCTCCATATTGATTGCGGCAGGGCAAAATCTTGATGCTTCAAGTCCTCCCATAGTGCTCCAATCCAAGACACCTATGCTTCGACTCGTAATCGAGCCCCCAACATTCGATTACATCGATGGAGGAAGTTTTGAGCGTAATCAAATGCGTGGAACACAACGGAATCACAATTTAGCAGAGGATCAACTTGTGCATGGATGTCATGCGCGACTTCACAATTTAGCAGAGGATCAGTTTGTGCATGGATGACATGTGCTACTTCTCGGCTGAAGGGAACACAGACCGAAGGAAGCAGTCGAGCTTGATGTCGTGGTCAGTCAGTAGTTGTGGACCCAGACATAGTCGTTGGTGGGGTTAACGACACCATGATCTTGTTTGGCAACGAGACCCAGACCCATATAAACCACGAATCTGACGTATTGACTAAGGTTCCGATTAATCTCATCGGTTAGATAGATGATCATTCTTTCCACGATCAAGCTTACCAAGTCAGTTCCGAGATTGCGGAAAAGACCCATCTCTTCGTACCCTCGTCTGCTTCATTCCTATCGTATTCATACTTTACTATGAATACGCATCCATACTTGTCAATGAAAGATATGCACACTATACTATGCATAAATGGTTCAATGGTTACAAGAATTGCCGGTTGATTTCTTTGATGTACATCTAATGTTTTTGTATCATTGTCAGCATCTGCATATTATGTCAATGCTAATAGCTCTTTTTCCGAAGAAATTCCAATTTCTCATCCTCTCGTTGGCTGTCGTGACAGCGGAAATATACATGTATGTATCTATGGCATCCTAATTCCACCAGATCATTGGCTTGATAATGGCGTCCTCGTCTTTGAATAAGGATCTGCTGGATCTCTTCGATTGTCCCATCTGTATGAACTTCATGTACCCGCCCATTTTTCAGGTTTTCTCTCTCTCTCTCTCTCTCTATATATATATGTGTGTGTGTGTGTTAACATGCAGATATGAAACTTGACTGAGATACCATTGAGATCTTATCAATTATCATCGGTGGTGTTTGAACTGGCAGTGTCCAAATGGGCATCACTTGTGCGGGGGATGCAAGGAGAAGATCAACAACATATGTCCAACCTGTAGAAAGGGTATCGGAGACATAAGATCCCTAACTCTTGAGAAGGTGGGAGACGCGATCACGTTCTCCTGCAAATACCAAGAGAATGGATGTTCCGGCTCGTTTAAATACGATAGGAAACAAGAACACGAGAAGGAATACCAACAAAATTTCAAGACTAGCCTCCCTTGTTAATGGCTTAGGTCTTGACCTGAGACGTTATAGGAAAATGCTATCTGGAGTGTGTAACCGTCACTATTATTGAGATAAACGATGGTCATATTACAATGATGATGTTCTGTATATGAGAAGGAGGTCGTGACCCTTCAAAATTAGGCACACATCTAATACTAACAATGTGCGAGAGTGGCTGGTATGAGTGCTGGACCACTATGCCACAATTTGGGCTCAAATATTTCGAGTGGTTGTCAACGAACCCATTTAAGTTCCAGCCCAACAAGTTGTTAGATTCAGTTTTCCCCGCAAACGTTCTCAACTAGGATATGACCTCAATCACCATCAAGATTGAACTCAACATTGAATAAAATGATACCTGCACATTTGATACATATGATGACATCTTGATATAGCATACACTATAAATAAAAGTGTGAAAGCAAAAAACTATTATATGAGATCGAACACAAGCAAAAATATTTAATAATAAATGTACACTATAAGGGTATGTTTGGTGTGCTTGTGAGGGTGGGTTAAACTGGTAGAGGGTAATCCATTTTTGTGTTTTGGTGTTTGGATAGAGGGTTAAATTGGGGGTGGGTTTGTTGTGATATGATTATATTGAAGTTTGGAAAAGTAAGAAGTTATTGTGATGTGATTATATTATAATTTGGAAAAGCGAGTAGAAGTGGAGTAATTTATAATTTTTATATGATAGATAGTATAATATATTTTTTTGATGAAATTGATGAAAGAGAATTGATTTCTTTAATTAAAAAGAGAAAAAGTGGAGTCCGCATGGAAGAGAGAAATAACGGGGGGTAACCCCCCCCCCTCCCCCCCCAAATGGGGGGTTTAACCCCTTTTATCCGAACGGGCACTAAGTGAAAAGATATGAGAAAATCTTATGATAGTATCATCTAACACTCAAGGTAATATTCGAGAGTCTCCTCCAACACTACTACATTGCTTGAATCAATGTTTTAGAAATCGACTGAACATGTTGGTTCAACCGGTGAAACCAAGAACTAGAAGGAAAACGATTCAATCACTTGGTTTTTACTCAAAATAAGAACCATGAACTAGAAGGAAATTCCAATTCTTTTAATGTCGTTTCCCTTTTCATACAACAATAGTTCATGTGAACCTTTCGATTCTACTAACCAAAGAGGTCTTCATCGTACAAAATACATAGCCAATACATACATAGGGCCGTCCCTGAGGGTAGTTTGTGAGTGCAATTGCCCGGGGCCCATCAATTTTAGGGGCCCATTTTTACGTGTTCTGCAATCTTTAATTTAGAAAAAAATAGTATATGTCCTATTATACTCTTATAGAATTGAATTTTTGGTGAAATAACTCACCGAAAATGGGCCCTTGTAAAATCAAATTTTCGATAAAACAACTCAACAAAAAATGAGCCCTTATGGAATCAAAGGTGAAGAACTCAATGTAAAAGCCCAAAATTTAATGGGATTCCGAGCACATGTTCCCTGAAAAATTGTTAATGACCCATTCTTTTCTTTTGCCTAGAGCCACGAAATGTCAGGGACGACACTGTACATACATACACATATTATTTTCTTTCCACTAACTGACCTTTTTCATAATATTGAGAATAACTCTTCTTAGTTCATATTGGTACCAAAATCTTAAATTTACATACACATAACAATGCATAGAGTTCGATTTTCATATGCATGTTACAGATCGAAATTTGATATTAAGTAGACCGTATGATTGCTGCAATGATCAATTAAGAATCA
This sequence comes from Ottelia alismoides, assembly GCA_037367405.1. NCBI lineage: Eukaryota > Viridiplantae > Streptophyta > Magnoliopsida > Alismatales > Hydrocharitaceae > Ottelia > Ottelia alismoides. The sequence goes on from JAZKJV010000774.1 coordinate 126,742, forward strand.
ATCCAGCCTTAAATTAATTAATTTCTTTTCTTTTTTTAATCAATTAATCAATCATTACATATAAATTGATAAAAGATTTTTGAGTCAAATAAATTGATAAAAGATGAGCAACAAGTTGCGCCGTCAATCCCTTTTGGATGGCAAATCCAATCCTTCAAAATACAACATTCATAAATATAGGAACTATAACATTGCTATGCATAATTTCTTTTCCATCCAATGATTTGTCAGTGTATTCCGTGAAGGCTATATTATTACCAGAGTTATCTTGCCTTTAAATAACTATATGTTCTTTTCATAAAAAAATATTTAAGTTAACATTAGAATCGTGGTAGTGGACTAAGTTACATATCTACATAATTCTTGTATCTTGTTTGCAGCAATCACATTTTACCCTCAATTTGATGTGCATTATATCACTATTAACAATACTATTATACGTTCGACAGCGATTTATGATAAATAATTACGTTCATATTGAACGTAACAATGTATAAAACTATCTTGGTATGGTTTGCAATTATTATTATGTAACATAAATATCTAAAGTGGTTATGACATGGTGCAGAAATCACAATTTTCCATGATAGTATAGCATATAACATTACAATTTTTTAAACACATTGTAAATTAATAACTATTCAACGGATTCTTTTATGGACTTCAACAAGTTCAATTCAAGTGATTGGTAATATATTGCCGATTAATTTTGATATTTGCATCTTTACATTAGTACAATTGTATATATTTGCATGCTATGATTTGTATTCTTCTATAAAATGTAAGGTGCATCATATTTACCCAACCTAATTTGTTAATAAATAGTAATATTACATGGTATGCATACCTTATCTACATAGAGATAAGTCATTTCCAAAATTAGTTATCATCATCGTTAGCATAACTAAAATTATCATCAATAGTTGTAACACTCCAAATCCCCAAATATAGTGTCACTCTAAAACTCACAAAGTGTGGGTGTGATTTATAAATGTTGTATTAAAATTTGTACTTAGGTTTTAATTGGGAAACCTATTAATTACAAATGGCATTAATTTGATTTCAATTGGGAAACCAAATGGTTTGGTGGGAAAGTTGGGAATTTCCAAATTTGAAACATGGTTGAGTTTGGGTTGAAGTTTAGTACCATACCTTAGAGATCTAAACTTTTGGTGGACTTATATATGAGTCCACACCCCAAGCTCTTGTAGCAATAGTAGAGAGGAGGAATGGAGGACCACACACGCGTGCGCGCGCGCTCCGCTCCGCTCCGGCTCCGGCACCGGCTCGGGCTCGGGAGAGTCAATTCGGATCTCGATACTTTTGCTGCGGGTTTCATTTGGCTGATCGATTAAATTAATAAGGCAGATTAATTTAATTTCGATCGCATTGGGAATCAGACTTTATCTAAACGGCTCGACTTAGCCGCGGTCTTGGAATTCGAAAGGACACGCCCGTTGAGGGGCGTTTTCGAAAATCGAAGGGACTGCGCGCTAGGGCACGCGAGCTCTTCTTTTTATATCCCCCACCCGACGTTGTTTTCTTCACTCGCAAGAAAACTCCATTTGCCGTCACTCTTGTTCTCTATCTCGCGTCTGCGACCTATTTCTTCTCGGCTTCAAGTTCTTAGAGGTGCTTTCGAGGACGGTCTCGTCGGTGTGCGCGGACGACGACCGTGAACCGTCGTATCCTGGGAGCGGATCACCAGTACCCAACGCACCGGTATTGTGGGGGCGAAATCCTCTCTAAGGACAGTCCATTTCATGGACGCTTCGGTGATATCTAACCTTATCTTTCTTCTATTTTGTTTGCCGCAATTTATTTATTGCTTGCCCTTCTCTGGATCACGCCCATTTGTTTGTTCCGTCTGAAATCGATTCTGGTTTGCTTATTGTAATCGGATAATGGATTGGATTTGCACGTTATTAATCTTAATGATCTGTAATATTGATCTGTCAATCATTGGAATCCGTTTAATTATTGTTTAATATATGCTTGGTTTATCCTGTTTTCAACAATCTTAGAGAGGATTTCCGGAACTGATTATAAAACTATGTCGGAAATAATATTTAAATCGAGGGTAGATTTGACGGGTATGCCTGAAAAATTCGGTGGACAGAACTTTAAGCGTTGGCAACAACGCATGAAGATCTGGTTAACCACCATAGGGTTAATCTCGATAATTGAAGCCGACTGTCCTAGTAGAGATGGAGAACCGCTCACCCGATAGTCAGAAGGCGCAATCTGTGTGGAAGGAACGCGACCGTATATGTCATGGTTGCATCTTGTTGGCTCCGTCCAACACGTTGTTTGATGTATATTGTTCGTCCATGCAGACTGCAAAGGGACTAGGGAAGACTTGGATCGGAAGTATAATACCGAAGACCTCGGTATTGAGAAATACTCCGTAGCTAAGTTTTTAAAGTTTTCCATGGTCGAGGGAAAGTCAGTTTCTGAACAGGCACACAAGTTTTTACTCCTGCTCCATGGTTTAGAAGATGCCGAAATGAAACTTCTAGAGAAGTTTCAGGTCATGTGCATCATAGAAAAATTCCCCAAGTTGTGGGAAGACTTCGGTATGACCCTGAAATACAGAAAGGGGAAGATTTCTATGGATGACTTGATGGTGGCAATTACCATAGAGGAGGAACACAGGAAATAAAAACATGTGCTTCCAGTTGATATTCAGGCTAAGGTCAATTTCATGACCTCGAAGGGCAAGGATAAGAAGGGAAAGGGTCCTAATAACAATAAAATGAAACCAAAGGGCAAGATCCAGAAAAAGACAAAGAATAAACCCTGCTGGTACTGCAATCAGGTTGGCCATTGGAAGAAGGACTGTCCGTCCTTGAAGGCTCAACCTAAGGTTGCAGACGGGAGTCCACAAGTGAACATGATCACTATGGGAGTCGGGGCTAGCGAGGGGTATGTCTCTGTAAAACCTGAACTATACCATATCCATGATCCAAATGAGTGGCTCGTGGATATGGGAGCCAATGTAAATATATGTTCTGACAGAATGTTGTTTTCTTCTTATCAGACCTGTAGCGGTGGGACTGTGAAGATGGGGAACGATTCTGCGGTCAGGGTGTTAGGGTCGGGACAAGTCAACTTGAGGTTCTCCTTTAGACGTGTCGGGACGTTGCACAGGGTGCTGCATGTTCCTGACATCAAGAAGAATGTGTTATCGAGCTCTATCTTAGTTAGAAATGGTTTTGAGTTAAACTTTAAATGTAATAAAGTTGTCATTCTGAGACATGGCATTTTTATGGAAAAAGCTATTTGGTTGATTTTGATTTGTTATTTAGAATTAGATGTGATTCAGTAAACATTAATGAAATGAATGTTTTGAGTACTGAATGTTCTAGTTCTGTGTCTCATGTTGTGAATAATCTAGAATCTTGTGATCTATGTCATGGTAGATTGGGACATGTAAACTTAAATTTAATTAAAAGAATGATGAATTTAGAGTTGATACATAAACACACTATTGATAAAACTCAAAAATGTGAAATCTGTGTGCAAGCTAAGACACCTAGGAAGTCTTTTCAGTCTGTCTCTAGAGATAGTGATATCTTGGATCTAGTGCACACGGATAGTTGTGAGTTTAATGGTGTGTTGACCCGAGACAATAAGAAATACTTTATCACCTTTATAGATGATGGCAGTAGATACTGTTTTGTATATCTAATGAAAACCAAGGATGAAGCCTTAGAGAAATTTCTTATATTTAAGAATGAGGTTGAGACACAAACAGGAAAAGTGCTTAAACGTCTTAGGTCAGATAGAGGAGGAGAATATACCTCTAACTTATTTGATGAACAATGCAAATCTTTTGGCATAGTTCATGAAGTTACGGCCCCATATTCACCGCAATCAAATGGGATAGCAGAACGGAAAAATAGAACCTTAACTGACATGATCAATGCTCTCTTACAGAGTTCTGTACTTCCAATCTATATGTGGGGAGAAGCCTTGAATACGGCTTGCCATATTCTGAATAGGGTGCCTCCAAGACATATGGAAAAGTGTCCCTTTGAACTTTGGAGAAATAGGAAACTGAGTTTAAGATATCTCAAAATGTGGGGCTGTCTCGCTAAGGTTTTAGTCCCAGAACACAAGATAAAGAAACTTGGTCCTAAAACTGTTGATGCGGTCTTCTTAGGTTACCTAGAAAGTAGCTATGCATATAGATTCTTGGTAATTCGGTCCGAGATACCAGGCATAGAAGTCAACACCATTGTTGAACTCCGTGATGGTACCTTCTTTGAGGATGTCTTCACAATGAAGACTGGGATTCCTCAGAATCTGACCATTGAGGGCGCCTCTACATCAGGATCTATTCCAGTTAAGGTTTTAGTCCCAGAACACAAGAGAAAGAAACTTGGTCCTAAAACTGTTTATGTGGTCTTCTTAGGTTACCTAGAAAATAGCTATGCATATAGGTTCTTGGTAATTTGGTCCGAGATACCAGGCATAGAAGTCGACACCATTGTTGAACTTCGTGATGCTACCTTCTTTGAGGATGTCTTCCCATTGAAGACTGGGATTCCTCATAATCTGACCATTGAGGGCGCCTCTACATCAGGATTTATTTCAGATCAAGTGGAAAGGATAACGAATGTGGGGGTTGAGACTCAACATGAACCCGATGATTTTTCTGAAGAGATTGAGCCAAGGAGGAGTAAAAGACCTCGGATAGCCAAGGATCTGGGTAGCGACTTCGTTATCTACCAGATCGAGGGTGATCTACCAAGTTACAAGGAAGCCATGGCTTCATCTGAAGCAAAACAATGGAAGGAAGCCATCAAATCTGAGATGGATTCCATTATGGCGAATGGAACTTGGGAGTTGGTTGATCTACCCAAAGGGTGCTCTACCATTGGGTGCAAGTGGGTGTTTAAGAGAAAGCTTAGACCTGACGGATCAATTGAAAAGTACAAAGACAAATTAGTTGCCAAGGACTTTAGGTAAAAGGAAGGTATCGATTATTTTGATACCTATTCCCCTGTGACTAGGATGACCACAATCCGGATACTCATAGCATTGGCATCTGTATATGATCTCTCTATCCACCAGATGGATGTGAAAACCGCCTTCTTGCGTGACGATCTTGAGGAAGAGATCTATATGGATCAACCTGATGGCTTGTGACTCCTGGGAATGAGGGAAAGGTTTGGAAGCTTGTCAAATCCTTTACGGATTGAAACAAGCACCAAAGCAGTGGCATGAAAAATTTGACAAGACTATTCTGTCATGTGGCTTTAAGGTTCATGAATCCGACAAGTGTGTCTATTCCAAAGTGAAAGGTGATGAGTGTATTGTCTTGTGCCTATATGTTGATGACATATTGTTGTTCGGATCACATATGAGGATTATTAATGAGACTAAGGCTTTCTTGAGTAGCAAGTTTGAGATGAAGGACATGGGTGTTGCTGATGTGATCTTGAGTCTCAAACTGACAAGGTCAGTTGATGGGATTGTAATTTCTCAATCTCACTATGTTGAGAAGGTACTTGAGAAATTTGGATATCAAGATTTCAAAGCTGTAAGCACTCCTTTTGATTCATCCAAAACGCTGTTTAAGAATAAAAGTGGAGTACCTGTAGCCCAGCTAAGGTATTCACAAGTGATAGGAAGTTTAATGTATCTTGCAAATTGCACGAGACCTGATATTTCATTCTCGGTTGCAAAGCTGAGTAGATACACTAGTTGTCCTGATCGTACTCACTGGGAGGCTCTGGATCGAGTACTGAAGTACTTGAAGGGAACTATTTCCCTTAGTTTGCATTATGGTGGACATCCTTCTGTACTAGAAGGATACAGTGATGCAAGCTGGATAGGGAAAAAAGAGGAGTCTGGGAGTAATGGTGTTACAGGGTATGTATTTACCCTTGGAGGCGGTGCAGTCTCCTGGAGGTCTGTGAAGCAGACCTTTCTAGCTCGATCCACCTTTGAGACCGAGCTGTGTACTTTGGACACCACTGGAATTGAGTCTGAATGGCTAAGGGAACTTCTGTCTGAAATTCCCATGGTAGGTCAGCATGTTCCTGCGATCTCGGTACATTGTGATAATATGATCACAATTGCCAAGATTAAGAGTTCAAAATTCAATCAGAAAACAAGGAGACACATACAAATCAGACTTAAGATGTTAAGAGATTTGGTGTCTCGAGGAGTGTTGGCTGTGGATTTTGTTGGATCCAAAGACAACACGGCAGATCCGTTGACTAAGGGACTTGATAGATCTTTAGTTCTAAAGTCCAAGCTTGGGATGGAACTGAGACCCATTGGGAGTTCCTCTACAGTAGCAACCCAACCTATCTGAGTGGAGATCCCACAAAGTAGGTTCAATGTGGTAATAAAAAGTTGTTTGGAGGACTGGTTGGCACTCTAATCTTAATGCGTAAGCATGAGTGTCTTATTCCTGGAAGCCTGAGTGCCATTTAAGCTGCAAGTTTAGGAAGAGCGTAGGCTCTGAATGGGTTCAAGCCTTTGGGCAGGATGTTAGCAGTGCATCCTTGAAGAACGCCACCTATGTGAGTGTTACTGTGGACCACAGTTAAAGGAAGAGGGTCTCTCCTAAATACAATCATGAAAAAGGATAAGAGTGCGTGGCCTTTAAGAGCACCAACCCTGAAGATTGCACCAAGAACAACGCTTTGTTGTTTCTACCGTATACTTTAACACTAAGGTCTGAAGTTCAAGACGTAGTTCACTTCGTTCCTGTTAAAGTAAAAATAGTAAACTCAGGTAGAGGTTCAAACCGGAAGGTACCTTTACTGAAAGCAAAGTGTGGGCAACCGAAAGAAGTCTCTTAAATCCTTTTGAATCTCTTTTTCAAATTAGAGAATTCGTGGGGGATTGTTGTATTAAAGTTTGTACTTGTGTTTTAATTGGGAAACCTATTAATTACAAATGGCATTAATTTGGTTTCAATTGGGAAACCAAATGGTTTGGAGGGAAAGTTGAAAATTCCCAAATTTGAAACATGGTTGAGTTTGGGTTAAGTTTAGTATCATACCTTAGAGATCTAAACTTTTGGTGGACTTATATATGAGTCCACACCCCAAGCTCTTGTAGCAATAGTAGAGAGGAGGAATAGAGGACCACAGACGCGCGCGCGCTCCGCTCCGTCTCCGGCTCGGGCTCGGGAGAGTCAATTCGGATCTCGATACTTTTGCTGCAGTTGGCTGATCGATTAAATTAATCAGGCATATTAATTTAATTTCGATCACATTGGGAATCGAACTTGATCCAAACGGCTCGACTTAGCAGCAGTCTTGCAATTCGAAAGGACACGTCCGTTGAGGGGCATTTTCGGAAACCGAAGGGACTGCACGCTAGGTCACGCGAGCTCTTCTTTTGTATCCCCCACCCGACGCTATTTTCTTCACTCGCAAGAAAACTCCACCCGTCGTCACTCATGTTCTCTCTCTCTCGCGTCTGCGACCTGTTTCTTCTCGGTTGCAAGTTCTCGGGTGCTTTCGAGGACGGTCTCGTCGGTGTGCGCGGACGACGACCGTGAACCGTCGTATCCTGGGAGCGGATCACCAGTACCCAACGCACCGGTATTGTGGGGGCGAAATCCTCTCTAAGGACATTCCATTTCATGGACGCTTCAGTGATATCTAACCTTATCTTTCTTCTATTTTGTTTGCCGCAATTTATTTATTGCTTGCCCTTTTCTGGATCACGCCCATTTGTTTGTTTCCGTCTGATTACTCGGTTCTGGTTTGCTTACTGTAATCGGATAATGGATTGGATTTGCACGTTATTAATCTTAATGATCTGTAATATTGATCTGTCAATCCATTGGAATCCGTTTAATTACTGTTTAATATATGCTTGGTTTATCTTGTTTTCAACAATAAGTGATGGGGATTTCTACTTAACAACTTGGGCTTAAGTATTTTGGGCGGTTGCCAACGAGTCCATCTGGGTCTGTACCCAACAAGTTGTCAGAGCCAGTATTCCTTGTTTCCAGGTTGTGGACCTAAGCCCAGGACGTTACAAATGTTATCAGAGCAGTTTCCCTCTGATAGTGAAAAGGTCTACCCGATGGGCCATGTCGCAATGAGGACATTGTGAATATAAGTGGGTGAGGTTGTAACACCCCAAGCCCCCAAAACATAGTGCCACATCTAAAACTCACAAAGTGTGGATGTGATTTATAAGTGATGGGGATTACTACTTAACAACTTGGGCTTAACATTTTTGGTGGTTGCCAACGAGTCCATCTAGGCATGTACCCAACAAGTTGTCAGGGCCAGTATTCCTCAATAACGGACCGTGGACCTAAGCCCGGAACGTTACAATAACATTAATTGTTTATATTATAGGATAAATTACTAGACGAAAGGTTATTATTTGAATCAGTTGGCGTACATGAATTCGTAGGGATCCACTCGTAATTAAATTAAGCTATTATATCGGCGATATATGGACCTAGGTTCTGAGGTTAGCCTAACGATGAATAAGTAAAGAAGTTCTCTTTTAATTCCTGGGGAAATGCATAAGCAAGCCTGTTTATGGGGGAGTTTCCTTTTTAAGTGAGTAATAGGTTGGTTAGACTTTCCTGAGGTTTTCTTGCATCTCTCGTTCATGATCCTATCTTTCCATGTACTTTCCCCAAAGAATGAACGAGAAATAAACCTTGATCTATTCATTCAGGCAGCCAACTGGCACAATGGCTATCCAGATATCTATCTGGGGCTATAACCAATTTATCGATTAAAGGATCCACTTTGATATTCTATTATATTTGTTCGAGTTTTATATAGTTTTATCAGGAAGAACTCTTCAACCTCTCTACTTGACCATAGTCAAGAATATCATAATAGTTGGTTGACTCATAGTGTAAACCATATTTGAACCTTGCTCCACTGAATTCGACCGCACTTAAAATCTCTAACGTCAACTCTTCTTCTATATGTCCACTGTTTCTCTCCTCTTTGCGCCCTAAGAAGGTGGTAATAGCTCAACTTTTTTCATCCTCGCTTTTCTTGATGACTTTTCGATTGCTCAGACCCGCATCACTTCTTGTCTTTCCTTTCCCTTCTTGCTACTTGCATGCACTCTTTTGAAAATCCCAAATTCAACAAGTAGTCTCCCCTTCTCCCTAGCCTGAGAGTGAGAGCCTTCTCTTCCCTGAGTAGAGGGATTGCCTTTCGGGAGAGTCTGACCGCTTCGACATACATGTCTCTATAGGATGTACAAAACGTGCATCGTATATATGGAATGCGTTGCATTAAAACTAAATATGCACATGTATTATAAAACTACGATTACTTGTATCTTAAAAAAGTGTTAGCATGCGAACATGTAGCTCACCTAAAAAGATACACGTACATGAAACAACTACTCGATTCATACTATGTGATGTATTGGAAGTTAGCATATATGATTACTCAAAGACTCCATCATCATGTTTGGAGATACTATGTATAATACTCAAGTATCATATACTTACGTCAGATTAAAGAGATACTAGCGGATGCCTTAGTATTAATAATTCGAAATTACTCATGGTGTATTAAGTATTGCAGGAATAGTTAAACTCTAACCGCATGGATTCATGACCGAAACGAAGAGTTTTAGCATATCAATATCCTACGACATAGATCCATACAGAAGGAAATTGAGGTTCATCCATGTATCAACCACAAGATATTACACGAGACCAAGAATCACATAATTTATCTTCATATTTTTTCATCAGTAACGATATAAAAAAACATCTTCGAACATGACAATCGTCAATCTATGGTACATTATCCCAAAGGCTTCGAAACTTTTCGACAAGTTATGTTGTTATCCATTTCATTATGGGTTGTTACATTGGAATATGCAATCAATTTCACAAAGTCAAATGCACACTTACAACCACATAACTCAAAATATTAATTTGGAGATGGACGGACCAGATCGATTTCGATATCATTCGGAGATTCGATCGACAGCAAAGCTTTCATGATGGTCAGTCACGTGGACATCAGCCACGACTTTGGAATGAAGACAATCAAAGAGTTAATGATAGAATGGACACTGGTGTTTGAGTAAATGCTTACCATGTTGTATTGGGAATCTTTGATTGGTGATGGATAATTGATAAAGATGTTCGAGCAAATAAAAGCAACCTTCCATGATTGAGCTATCTCCACGTAGAGGACAAGAAACAATTGGCTTAGAAAGCATGAGCACTAGGAGTAGCCCTATGTCGCTAATGAAAGAAGCATCTTGTATTTATCTTCGGTTTTTATAATGTGTGGCCTTCTTAACTTCTGCAATATCAATTATGTTTCTCTCTCTCTTGTAATATCAGTAGTGCTTTGACTTCTTATAAAATTCACAATTCTGACATTCCGTTAAGATAAAGTAGGGACATAATTGATATTAAAAAGAGCACAACCGTAAATTTGATAAAAAAAGTCAGGGCACGATTGATAATACAAAAAAGGAAAAGGTATAACTGATATTGCAGAAGTTAAGAAGGTCACATGTGATAAAAACTTTATTATCTTCAACCAGGGAGACTCGCATCAACCACCACTATTTTGTCAAAAATCTCTCTATTTATATACTTCGAAATGGTAGAATTAGATCTATAGTTCTCTCTCTACCAGCTCTTGTTAAAAAGCACCCTAAGGGCAACTCCGTCACGACGGAGATTGCTAATCGAATTGAAAATGTTCGTATTTGATAAGGGTTCGCTTCCATTATGATATAATAAAAAGGATAATTATGAAGAGCACATGAATGAGGAGGTAATTTGCAAAGTTTATAGCATTCGTGATGTAAAAATTCTTAATATTATCTTATGGTCCTTATACAGAAATCTTGGTCAGATACTGGAATAAAGACATACGTCTTTCTTCCTTCTTCGAACAAGATTTAAAAAAGCAACACATTAAGTATAATCCAATAATATATTCAGGAATATATTTATATTCAACAATACAAATATATGTATATTCATACCTAGGGTTTTTTCCTGGTTTACCCTTTTTTATATTATGCAATATTAGTTATGTCCCTCCTTTTTTTGCAATATCAGTTGTGCCTAGACATGGCCAACGGGCTGGGGTCTGCCCGGTCATAGGTCAAGCTTGGGTTAGGAGATTTGAGGCATGGACCCGCCCAACCGAGCAGGTAAAAAATAAAAATAAATAAATATAAGCCGAATAATACTTGTATTAATATGATACACTTCAAGTTTTTCATATGTGACTAATTTTAAATAAAATTTAATAGTTTACATGTCAAGTAATATGTAAACTACTTATATTGGTTATATAAAGTATAAACGATAGTAATAAAATCATTCATACTTATTAAATACCATTAAAAATTTCAATGAAAAAAAACAAAATGAGCTATGGGCCGGCACATGGCGGGCTTTAGACATATATTTTTGAACCTGAGCCCGTTCGGCCCAACCCATGTGCCAACCCAGCTTGTAGTTTGCTCAGGTCTAGGTATGCCCCTACCTTCTTAGCAAATAACAATTGTGCTCCTTGGGTTAGTTTCCATTCATTATCTTTTCAAAAATATGTTACCTTAGGGATACAAATGTAATTTGAAAGAAAAAGGATGGGTGCTTGTGTGATTTTTTGAAATGTACATGGGTGCAACTGTAAGAAAATTTTACTAAAACATACTTTGATTTATATAAACCATTATCTTTATTTATCTCACCATTGTAAAACTAACCGAATGATACAAGTGATAATGGTGCAAAACAACATAGATATAAATGATATTGCAAAAAAAGAGTGAGTATACCTCGTATTGCAAAATCTAAGATAGGCATAACCGTAAAAAAATCTTAAATATTATAATCGCATCAATATCCATTTTTCAAGAGGAGGGGAAGAAGGAAAATAGAATCCACAAAAAATCATTCTGTTTAATAAAGTAACACAGTCTACAGAAATACAAAGCAAAAAGCATATGTCCACAGACTCCACACAGTCCAAAGTGTGAGTGGATCTTTTGCTGTGGCGTTGTGTTTATTGTAATCGTGGGAACTGTTTGATCTTGATCGAATGGTTCATGTGATTTTATAAGATATAGGTCACAAAAAATTCAAATCGTAAGAACCACCCGATCAAAATCTAACAATTCCCACTGCAACAGAGTGCATTTCGGCCCACAGCAGAATATCCGGGTCCCCAAAGTGACCATAAGTACTGGAGCTCTCGCTCCAATCTTCCAGACGTCATATTCGATCTTGGTTGTTCCACGCATGGCAACTCCACCTCCACTGCCGCTGGAGGCGGAGTCGAACTACACGGTGGACGATGCGCTGGTGTCGGTGGGGTTCGGGAGGTTCCAGGCCTTGGTCTGCGCGTACGCGGGGATGGGGTGGTTCACGGAGGCCATGGAGGTGATGCTGCTGTCGTTCGTGGGGCCGGCGGTGCAGGCCAAATGGGGCCTCTCCTCCAAGGAGGAGAGCCTCATTACCAGCGTCGTCTTCGCTGGCGTGTTCCTCGGCTCCATCATGTGGGGCATCGTCTCCGATAAGTATGGCCGGAGGTCAGTCCCCTCTCTCTTTCCTGTCCTTTTTTTATTTTTCCTGCAAAGAATCCTGACCGTTAAATCTCAACATGCAATGAAACATCTCATCTCGATTATAAAGCTGCATGTAAAGGAATGACTACTTGTAGCATTATGATTAAGATTAGTTCAAGGAAACTTCATGGGTGCCGTAGTTTGAAAACAAAATTCATGGTATACATCCTTGGAACTTTTTCTAATGCACCTTAGTAAGATGTCTCAGAAGAAGAGACTCTTTTAGAGGCGGCTCTGATATGTAGTTTCTAAAATCCCCATCTTGAAAAGATGGCTTTGGCCTAACACTAAGCAGCCTCTTGTTGCCTTCTTAAAATTTGGATTTACCTTCTCTGGTTTTTTTTCTTTGAAAGGAAACGAGTGCAAAGCTGTAAAGGCGGACACCCAAGAATCTGTATTCACAATTTTAACATAGAAACTATGAAAACCAGCAGCATATAATCTCTCCCCACCTACAATGACCCCATTTCGTTCCAACAATTTTTCTCCATTGTTGTTAATGCTTGGCCTAAAACCAAACTTACCTGCAGTACATAACTGGAAAAAGTTTCCCAGATGCATACCGCGAATTTTGTTCTCCAACTATGGTTCCCACAAACTTTCTTCAGGATTTGCCCATGCAAAATATGCCAGATCATATACAGAGATGCTAACAGTTATATCCATATCTGGCCCAGTGTCATATTTGTTATATATAGTTTTCTGTTAAGAGTTCAAGATTGTTGAAACTGTTGATGTTCTGACATGGTTTGAAAGTGGCTTAGATTGTCAAAGAAATTGATCTTTTTGGCTTCTGGAAATGGCTACAAACCTCATTTGAATTGGATGATAAAGCTTTTGGGGAAGGAAGTTGAAATTTCTCGATTGGATACCTTTATTTAGCAGAGCCGCAGTTGACGTTGCTGGTGGATAGTAGTACTAATATGTATAGAAGGCTGACGTTTTTTGCTCGATCTCCATATTTCATATAATTTTGCTTCTCCCAACTTTTTCTTTCTAACAATGATATGTTTTGTTTGTCACAGGAAAGGATTCTTATTTACAGCAACTATAACCAGTGTAACCGGCATCTTGAGTTCCTTTGCACCAAATTATCCCACTCTCCTTGTCCTACGATTTATTGTGGGTGTTGGGGTAGCAGGTGGCCCGGTTCTTTCGTCTTGGTTCTTAGAGTTTGTGCCTGCCCCGAGTAGAGGCACTTGGATGATGTTTTTCTCGGCCTTTTGGTCAGTTGGCACTGTTTTTGAAGCTTCACTTGCATGGGTAAAGACATTCTTCCCTTCATCTTTGTCGAATTTCGTCTTTGTCGAATTTCATCTCGTAGTTTGCTTGAGCTTACTTGGAAACTATGAAGAATGATATGATTGCCCAGATATGACTCAACTTAGATCTACATGGATGCAAAGAGTTCTTGTGGCCAATCCCACTTAAAGCGGCCAAATGTTTAGTTATTCTTGCTGGTGGTGAATCTGGTGATGGTGTTGTAGTTAATATTGAGCTTTCGTTATCATTATCACAAATCTGCGAAAGATGAGTCTTCCACACACAGTAGTGGGATCTTGGCTATATTTACTTAAGGCGTGTTCGGTTGGAGAATAAGCCCTGAAATAAGGGGTCAATTCTCCTCCCGACATGGTTCCCAGTGGTACGACCATTCCCCATTATTCCATCTTATTTCACTCTTATTCCTATCTTTATCCCACCGTACTTACCTACCTTTATTTCACCTTATTCTCCTTATTCCTATCCTCCAGCCGAACAAAGAATAGACCCTTATTCTCCTTATTCCCCATCCTTATTCATGCTTATTCCCGAACCGAACGCACCCTTAATGTTCCAATTTTCGATTTTGATGCAAATTTACCATAGTGCTTGTTATATTGTTTGAACCATGATCATATTTATTAAGGTGGAGTTTTGTTTTTGTGTTTATATTGAGAATCAACTGTAAAACTGATACTTCTG